>JBBPTV010001282.1:0-10515 GCA_038094275.1 Tubosaeta brunneosetosa | reverse complement strand
CAGCATAGCCTTACGCATAGCATCTGTCAGCATTGCTGTGTATTTGCAATAAGGCAGTGCAGAACAATAGGGAGGCAGTGTCAGCTGAGTATCAATCTGACACAGCCCGGCATAGCCCAGTGCCTCATGTTAGCCTCATGCCCCATGTTGCTGTGCTGCAATAGGCAATTTCCCATGAGTACCTGAAACGTATAAATAGTTTCATGTATTTATGTTTACAATAAGCTTTTATCTTCGCTTCTTTCATATCATTCTATCGCCCACTCTATCTAATCTCCCTGGAGATTCAATCTATACTCTCACCAAGTACTCTGCAAGTCAAGTGAGTCTCTTTGCTTGGCGATTACCTTTCCCTGCTGCTGTGCACCAAAAGGGACTAGTTAGGACTTGCCACCCTACACCGTTCCTTTAGCATAACACATTTTTGTCCATGGGCTTGGAATTTTCCTTTTCACTGCTCTTTTGGGATTAAGGCGTATCCGATGCATCCAAAAGGCCGGAACAGAGTGGAGTTGACTGGTTGCTTGAATATTGCATGGTATGGCATGTCTCTGTTTAAGGCAGAGGTCGGACTTCGGGCAGAGATGTATGCAGCAGTGGACATGGCATCTGTCCAAAAAGACTTCAGAAGTTTTGAGTCCTTGAGCATGGAGTTGGCAAGGAGTGACAGTGTTTGGTTCATGTGTTTGGCAAGTCTGTTTTGTTCCAGAGTGTATGGTGCGGAGGTTTCTAAGAATGTACCTTCACTCCTGAGTATGTTTTTGAAATCTTTATTTGTGTACTCGCTCCTCCTATCACTTTGGATAAACTGGACATGTAGGTCCGAGAAGCATTCCGTAGTGATTTCTGTGCAGAGGAAGTTTTGGACGTTGGACTTCCAGTGGAGATAGGTGTCACGGACATTGCTTTTGTGCTTGAGGAAATAGATCCACAGGAATCGACTGTAGTCATCAACAATTAGGAGCCAGTACCTGTAGCCCTCATGGGATTTCGGGGATATCAGACCTCCGACGTCCATGTGTACCATTTGTAGAGGAGCTGAGATGCATGGGTACTCATGCAATTTGAAAGGTAGTTTCTTTAGTTTCCCAATGGTACATGGTTCGCAGAACTCCAGTGTTCCGGTGAGTTTGTTGATGCCCCATAGTTGGCCTTTTCGTACCATTGTCTGAATTCGTGGTACGGAGATGTGTCCTAATCAGCAGTGCAAAGTGTTTATGTCGACAGAGATGAGGCTGGAGTCCGGGATACATATTGGAGTTACTGCAGCATGATACAGTCTGTTCTTGTGATGTCCAAGCATGACAGTGTGACATCCTTTTCTTACAGAGCAGGAGTTTGACATTCCTGGGAATGATGTACAAAATCCTAATTTGGACAGCTTGGGTACAGAGATCAAAGATAATGTGAACTCCAGTATGTGTAGGACATTGCTGAGGATGATCTCATAGTGGTGTTTGTCAACACTTGAGTGGAGGGTTACTGTTCCTATTCCAATTGCATGTACAATGGAGTTGTCGCTGAATTGGACTAGACGCATGGGGAAGAGTCTGGAGTACGTGGAGAACCAATTTTGATGAGGTACCATGTGTGATGTTGCTCCAGAGTCAATAACAATGGTTTCCTCTGGCGAATTCTTGGGATCAGACGAGATGTAGGCCTGTATGCGTTTGTATAAGGCACGATCTACATGAGCACTAGCTACATTCATCTTGTCCAGTGGTTTAACGTCTGGATTGGGATCTCCTTCTGCTGCGTTTGCTTTCTTCTTTTTATACTTCTCCTTAAGCTCCTGTGGCCACCACTTAGAACTTCGGCATTCCTCCGTACTATGTCCACTAGTCTGGTGGTACTCGCAACACTTTGCACTCTTCTTCTTCTGTTCTCCTTTGACATTTGCGAAGCGAGCAGAGTCAGGTTTGGTGGAGAGCTTTAGTCTAGCGTTTTTGGAGAGAATGCAGATTTTGATAGAGTTGAAAGTGAGCTTGCTCTCATCAATGGTGTTGATGACCAATGACACAAAGATGCTCCACTCTGGAGTTTTGGGGAGCGAATGGAGAAGGATGAACACAAGGATTTTGGGGGCGACAATGTACTTCATTCCTGCTAGTTGAGTCTCCAGTGTACGAATGGATGCGATGTGCTCGGAGATGTTGGATTTTCCATCCCACTCCGAGGCAAATAGTTGGCAATAGGAGTGGTAGGCAGAGGGGAGGTCCGACTTTTGGTAGAGTTCTAGGAGTGCATCATACAGGTCTTTAGTGGAGGTATAGGACTCCGTCCAGAGAAGAATCACGTCACAGATATGGTTCTGGATGATGCCATGTGCCTTTTCATCTCGCTCGGTCCATTTTTGGACTTCATCTCCTGAGCTGATGGTGACGGAAGCAGAGCTTTGAGGCCTAGTGGAGGCGGAGATGGAGGCACCAGCAGTTGGGCAGACGTCTGAACTGAGTACAACTCCGAGGACCTTTTCCCTGCAGAGTTTAGTGGAGATGCATAGTTTCCATACTTGGAAGTTTTCTGGTCCAAGTAGAATGGGGCATTCCATGATCGAGGAGTTTTCAGAGGGCATCAGAGATGTGGTGATGATTACGCTGTGTTAAGCAGAGTTGTGCAAGGTCATGGAGTATAGTGCTAGTGTGCACTAGCAGAGCTCATAACCTGTTAAATTATCTAAATAGGGGCAGCAATGCCCAACTCAGAATATGCCACAAGTACTGAGCACAACTAAGTATTCATCTAAATAGGGGCAGCAATGCCCAACTAAGGTAAAGTAAATACAAGGTACTAAGAGTCAAGTAGTGTCTCACCTCAGAATATGCCACAAGTACTGAGCACAACTGAGGTGAGATGAAGAAGTTGGAAGGGTTAAATAGTGACGAGAATATGCACTTGCTAAACTCTGAAAAAGTCTGGAACAGGATAGGCGAAACTAGGCGCACTGCTTTTGGAAATAACAAAGAGCACAGCAGCACGTGTTTGAAGGGAGTAGGAGCACCACCAAGTGATCGACATGAGGTATGACTATACTATAAAAGGTATAAGTAAGTCTGAAAGAGGTAGGATGAAAAACAAGTGAAACACGACCAGAGTTGGTCTCTGTATGAACTCTGGAGTTGTCCAGAGTTATACTTTGACACATGTCTCTGGTACTGACAGGGAAGACATGATATCCTTGCACAGCGACACATTAGATGAGTGGCCTGACAACACTGCAGGCAAGGCCAGTTCTTATCTCATCCATGACCAGAGTGGTAGACCAAGAATGGATAGTGAGAGAGGTGAAAGAGTTCTACCAATATGTTATGTTCTCTCACAGATAGGAGGACGGTGAACCCCTTTTTCAGCAAGTTGCACATGTCACAGTTTACAAGCTAGAGCCACTGTGTGCACACATCAAGCTCCAGACATTTTGCTTGCTCATGCATGAATTCAGGTTCCAGTGGGTGTGGAGCAACAGTTATATTGACAAAGAGAACAATGTGGTGCTTCAAGAGTCACTAGTTGCCATGTTCACATGGTATCATGGTTTCTCCCTCATGATCATTCACCTCCTTGGCATGTCATTGGAGTCAGAGGAACTGGACAACATTCAGAAGAGCATTTGGAATAGCCAAGTTTGGATGTACCAAGAATATGTGGCTGCCAAGAGTGTCTTGTTCTACACAGAAGATTGGGAGCTGTACCATGGTTTGACCCTGTCGAACCATAAGGAATTGTCCATCCTTCTCGAGCAAATGGAAATGCCCCAGGTCTTCACAAGTGAGGTGGCCATCCTCCAACCCAGTCTGAGCAGAGTGTGGGAGAAGTTATACCTGGCCTCAACACATGAAACAACCCTCATGGAAGACATTGCTTACTTGCTGCTTGGGATTCTCAAGGCATCTATCCTAGTCATCTATGGTGAAGGTAAAGGAACGGTGTAGGGTGGCAAGTCCTAACTGGTCCCTCTTGGTGCGCAGTAGCAGGGAAAGGTAATCACCAAGCGAAGAGACTCACTTGACTTGCAGAGTGCTTGGTGAGAGTATAGATTTAATCTCCAGGGAGATTAGATAGAGTGGGTGATAGAATGATATAAAAGAAGCAAAGATAAAAGCTTATTGTAAACATAAATACATGAAACTATTTATACATTTCAGGTACACATGGGAAATTGCCTATTACAGCACAGCAACTTGGGGCATGAGGCTAACATGAGGCACCGGGCTATGCCGGGCTGTGTCAGATTGATACTCAGCTGACACTGCCTCCCTATTGTTCTGCACTGCCTTATTGCAAATACACAGCAATGCTGACAGATGCTATGTGTGAGGCTATGCTGCTGACTGAGCAGCTTACCAATCCGCTTATATAGCATTAGTCACACTCATTAGTCATGAGTATTGCAGAACGCATGTGACTGATCATATGACTGACAATTAGTCTGAGTTAGTCCACTATCCGGAATTTCCGGTTCCAGACTGTCTACCTTCAGACTGTCTCAATCCTGACTTCCGCATATCCAGACTACGATCCAGAATACTGGAGTTCAGTCATTTCAACACTCCCTGTCGTTCAAGAGAATCATGACGCATGGGAATAAGATTTGAGGAACAACATGTCCCTGATCTTGGAGAATCAATCTCTTGTGAGATTCTTGGTGAATATGTCAGCTTTCTGTTCTCCAGTGGCAATATAGAAGAGTTTGATAAGTCCTTCTTGAACGGATTCCCAAATAAAATGATAAGGGATAGCAATATGCTTAGTCTGTCCTTCTTGCACTGGGTTAGAGGCTAAAAACATAGCTCCTTGATTATCCGCATATAAATGAAAAGGCAGTAGATCATATCCGATTTCTTTGAACAAGGATTTGATCCAGCTGAGTTGTTTAGCAACTTCAGTCATGCCAACATATTCAGCTTCTGTTGATGATAATGTCACCTTCCTTTGTCGTCTGGACAGCCATGAGACTATCCCATCTGCAAGGAATACACAATAGCCAGTGGTAGACCATCTAGTGTCTAAATCACCTGCCCAATCTGTGTCACTATATGCCAAGAAACCAGAATTGGTATCTCCTTTATAGGTAAGGCATAGATCTCTGGTGCTAGCCAGGTAGCACACAATATATAATGCGCGTTGAAAATGATCCTCAGTAGGATTAGCTGAGAATTGTGACATTTTAATAACAGCATAGGCAAGGTCTGGTCTTGTTCTGAGCATGATGTATAACAATGATCTGATGACCGATTGATAATGACTCTGGAGTGAAGCATTTGATTCTTCTGTTGATGATTGTGGATTATATCCGGATGGTAGAGGAACATATGCTGGTCTGCAATTCTGCAGTTCAAAACAGTCAATGACTTTCTCAGCATATTTGATTTGATCTAATCTCAGAGTCCGCTTGATCCGGTCTCTGGTAATCCTCATTCCGAGATATTCTGTAGCTGATCTGAGATCTTGACTTTCCCATTTCTTCATGAAGTCTTGTTTCTTCTGTAATAGGATTGATCTTGTGTTTGAGAGGAAAAGAACATTGTCCACGTAGATGAGAATGATAACCAGAACACCTTTGTCTGAATAGACATACACTCTGGGATCGGAGTGGGTGCGTTTGAAGCCCAAATCCTCAAGGGATTTATGGAGTGCTTTGTTCCATTGCAGGGCTGCTTGTTTAAGGCCATAGATAGCCTTTCTCAAGCGACAAACCTTTGTCTCTTGACCTTTAGATACGAAACCTTCCAGTTGTGTGAGGTAGATCTCTTCATCAAGATCTCTGAATAAGAAGGCAGTCTTCACATCTAGCGCTTTGATTTCCCAATCTTCTAGAGCTGCTAGTGCGAGTAAGAGATGAACAGTCTCAAATCTTGCAACTGGTGAAAAGGTTTCCTCAAAGTCTATGCCATATACTTGAGTGAATCCCTTAGTGACAAATCGTGCCTTTGTTCATCCGCCACTTTTCTTGACAAATACCCATCTCCCTGTGATAGGTTTACGACCTGGAGGTAGATCTGTTAGATCCCAAACCTTCCTGTCTTTCATTGATTTCATTTCTTCTCTGCAGGCATCTAGCCATTCTTGTTGTTGATCCTTTGGCAGTTTGAATATATCTCGGTATTGTTTAGGAACTCCAAACACATGTGCTGCCATGGATATCATAGCAGAAAAGAAATGTGCACTCATTTGGTGTGCATCATCATCATCCATATCAGGATCTTCTCTCCTTTGTCTGAGTAGTCTCTCAATCTTGACCTGAGCTCTTTGTCCATAAATATTGTCTGGTACAAATCTTGGAGCTCTTTGTCTATGTGATCTCCTGGGGAGTTGTGGTGGCTCCACAGGAGGTGGTCGAGGAGGTTGCACTGGTGTGCTAGGTCCAGGAAGAGGAGGAGTAGATTCTCTTGATGATGGATCAGGAGGATTAGATGTGGATCTTGATTGGGTAACAGGTCTGGAATTATTGGATTGGACCGGAAATCCGGTCCATAGACATCTGGAATAGGGGCTTGAGCGTCCTCAGAGGTGTCTGATCTGCTGTCTTCATATTTCAAGTTGTTATTGTCATCATTTGGGATTTGTATCAGGTCAGGTTCGTTATACTCTTCAGAACACTTCAGAAAGGAGAATTCATTGAAAGTGGCACTGCTAGCAATGATGATCTTTCGATCTTGAACATTGTAGAATTTATATCCCTTGGTTCCTATTGGATAACCGATGGAGATCATTTCTTTAGCTTTAGGGGAAAGTTTATCTTTCCAGTCTTTTTTATGAATGAAGATGTAAGCATGACAGCCAAAGACCCAGAATGATGAAACATCTGGTTTCTCTATATGGGGATCCCATCTTGAAATAGGGGTAGCCCAATTTAATCTTTGGATGGGTTGACAATTATAGGTATACACCACTGCTTCCATTGCATCCTGCCAAAATACCTTTGAAAGGCATGCATGATACATCATGGCATTGGTCTTTTCAAGGATAGTGTGATTAAATCTTTCCACACATCCATTCTGCTGAGGTTCTCTGGCAACTGTCAACTGATGTTGAATGCCTCTCGAAGTGAGGAACAATTGAAACTGTGTCCCAACAAATTCCCCCCCTTGGTCCAAACACAGAGTAATAAATGAAGAACCAATGGACTGTTTGGCCATAGCCAGATAAGATTTGAATGCATCAAAAGCATCAGATTTATGCTTCAGAAAAGCAAGACAAGCATAAGAACTATAGTCGTCCAGGAAGGTAATAACCCATTTATTATGATTCCGAGATTGAGTCAGCATTTCCAGAAGATCAGTGTGCACCAGCACAAGAACAGTACATGCACAAGAACAAGATTCTGGATGAGGTGCAAGATGATGTTTGCCCAAAGAACATCCCTTGCAAAAGAGACAATGATCCAGAGGGGATAGGGGTGGAATGCCAAGACAAGTCTTATGGGCGTTCTGGATCACATTACTGGACACATGTCCATAGCGATAATGCCATAGTCGAAAAGAATCCTTTTCCTGTAAAGACATGGTTGAACTATCCATTGGAATAATCTGTTGTGACTGAAACCAATGAAGTCCCCCACAAGGAGAAAAAGCAAGTGTCTGCAATGCCTCTTGGCCATGTTTGTTCTGAATAATTGTAGCCTTTTGTGTAATCTCGGCAGTAAACCCAAGTTTGGTTAATGCCAGTAATGATAAAAGTCTATGTGGTGAATCTGGAGAATACCACATGTCTCACAAAATCAATGGCAAGTGATCTCCAGACTTGATAATCACGTGTCCAGGTTCAGTCATGGTCATGACTGCTCCATTAGCAACTTCACAATGTTTCTCCCCATCATTAAGCGACATAAAGTCTCCAAGATAAGGGGTGATATGGTGTGTTGCACCACTATCTACCATCCAATGGTCTTGGGTATGGAATTCAGTTGAGATGACTCTGGCCATTCTGCAATACCAGTCAAAAGAATCGCATTCATAAGCAGCATCTACATATCCGGATTCATCCAGACTGCCCCATTCCCAAAGTTCACTCAGATCGTATCCCTGTTTCCAGGTGCCCGATCTGGTCCAGCATGTGTCACCATTGTAACTATCACCAGTATTATCCTTTCTCTCAGAAGCCTGCTTCCAGTTGTTCTGCCTCTTCCCCTTTCTTTCTGAAGGTCTGGGTCTTGGATTCCAATCTGAGTCAACTCCGGATTGTCTGGAAGTGGTCTCCTCAATGGGAGATTGGACGAGGAGGAAGCTGGATGATCGAAAAGGAGTTAGCATCATTGGGCCAAAAGGAATCATCTGCAAACCCATCATCCATGGCAACATCCTGTGCTTCATTGTTCCATCCATCATTGACAACCATGGACTGATTGTCCCAGCCATCATAGGTGGTCTCCTCTTCCTCTGGAACTGGAGAGAGAGGGTCATCTGCCAATGCCATATAGGCAAAATCAATCTCTTCCTGAAGAAAATGTGCACCAGCTCTCTTCTTTCCTTTATTCACCTTTTGTTTCTGGTGACAATCAAAGGCTTTACCCTTCGCCAATCTCTTCTGGCCTGGTCTCCCTTGAGTACCCAAAGGTCCAGAGGGTCGTCCCTGTCCACTCCAGCAGTGATTGGTGGGATGATTACTCTTCCCACATTTTTCACATGGTTGACGAACCAGAGCATTATGGATTGCTGTGGTACGTTGTGCCAAAGCACCAGAGGAAGTGGAAGTGGATTGGATACAGGACATAAGTGATTTGGCAGAGGAGGAATGGTGATGGTGAATACCCTTGCGCAGATTATATTCGCACAGGATACTAGCAGTGATCATATCAGGAAGGAAGTTTGCCTGTGTTATGGTATGCACTAAAGTGGATGCCATATTCTGATAGGAAGATGGTAGCGCATTCAGGAGGATCATGGCAGAGATCTCAGCAGGAATATTCAATCCCACAGAGGCTACATGATGGATCATGCCCTGCATTTCAACGATCTGTACGGAGATATCCTTTTCTCCATGGAATCAATAACAGAGGACATCTTGAAACAAGGAATAATATCCAGACACGCCTTGAGGTTGATAATTCTGTTGCAGATGATCCCACAAGTCCTTGGCTACGGAATATGTTTCATCATAAGTGGGAGCAATGGTAGTAGATCCGGTAACATAGGCCGGATTGGCAAGAGTAGCAGTTCTCTGAGTAAATGAGACCGCATTTTGCATGGACTCAGGTAAGTATGCATTAATCAATGCATATGCTTGCTGATCTCTGGTGATCCATGTTGCTTGTGCATCAACATTAGGTTGTGCACTCCATATTGAGGTCCCAGAAACGATATCCCATTGTTGACAGATAACAAGGACATTGTGTAGTTGATTGGCCCAAGTGTCGTAATTAGTGGGGCCTTGTAGAATCTTGATGCGATTGGTAATCTCTTGACTGATCTTGATGGATGCCATAACGATGAGTCACCAGGGAATGAAAGAAGCAACTAAAAAATCCAAAAGGGAGTTAGTAATTGTTTCACACTTTAGAAATGAAGTGTGGGGAAAAGAAGTTGGTCCATGTGCCTGTGGTTCCACAAATAACCAGTCTGGAATTAAGGGTTGTTGCCTATGTCTCCGTTTGAATCTTCTCTTGATCTGATGTTCCAATGGTTTCTGATGTTTCCAACTCTGAGTCTAGGGCCAATCCCCATTTTGGTCTGGATAAACCAGGGACCATTGTGCATTGATTTCTCGGATCCATTTGGAGTCTGGTAATTGAGCTTGCTCAATTTTCTTGAAGTACACAGTAAAGAAAAAATGGGGATTGTCAACATTCCTGGATCCGAAAGAGTACAGAGTCATACAAGAAACAAAAGGAACTAAATAAATAATTGGAGTACAAAGAGTTAGATGCAAGAAAGTTTGTCCAAGATGAAAGTCTGAGGTGAAGTACTTCCTACTTAGAGTACGGTTTCCCTTTCTGATGTTTCCGACATATGGAACACTGTAACAATCTGGCAGAGGTCATACATCTGGTGTCTTCTGTAGTAACTTGTCCACGTGGTCTGCTAGGACCCAGGCGGTCTTCGGATTGTTGTCTAAATGGCATCTCCATAGGTGGATTAACGGGAAAGGGACGTTAGGATGAAGAAGGATCTCCTCCATTTGGAGGAGAGAGGGTTTTGGAGTGGTGGTCATGGAGATCTTGCTCCAATTGGCGTTCTTGGTTTTGGGATTGTGCAAGATCCTCTATGAGGCCCCACACGTCTTGTTGCAGCAGGTGATTGGGAGATTCCAAGTCTGCCTGAGTGTTAAATCCGGTTCCTCCGGACTTGTCCGAGGGGTCGGAGTTACGCGCGATGACGGAGTTGGGCGAGGACCTTGGAGTAGGACGTATGTGTCACTCCCTTGCACTCGCGTCCTCGGAGGTCAGATGGTCGGAGGGAGAAGGAGTCGAGGAGTTATCAGGAGGTGATTAAGTTGATATTCGAACTGAGGTGTGTACAAAGTAAAGTACAGTTTATATACTACGGAGATCGCATAGCAATAACTATGGATTGCTAAGGC
>JBBPTV010001281.1:0-10516 GCA_038094275.1 Tubosaeta brunneosetosa | reverse complement strand
ATATACTCTCACCAAGTACTCTGCAAGTCAAGTGAGTCTCTTCGCTTGGCGATTATTGTTTCCCTGCTGCTGCGCACCAAGAGGGACCAGTTAGGACTTGCCACCCTACACCGTTCCTTTAGCACCCCCGTCGTCTCCAGCACCCCCACCCACGCCCATACCGCCATCAACACGCTCGCGCTCCCAAACACGACATACGTCCCCCACGTGATCTGCGCCAACATCGGTGTCACCTGCACGATCACATACGTGAACAACCACGTGGTTCCCGACGCGAGCGCCATCACCCCCGCACGCACGTGTCCCGGTGTGACCTCGGACCCAACCACGAGCGGCGTGAAGCCCCATCCGACGCAGAAGCACACCGTAGAGGTGGATGGCGACCGGCGTCATGTACGTCGCGGGCACGGGGTGCACCGCAACGTACCCCCGATCCAGAACATCGCGACGCCCTGGAGCGTTTCCGGCCCCACGACTCGATCACGAGCGTGAGCGTGACGCAGGTGGTGAGGAACTTGACGACGCCGTACACGCCCGTGGCGAGCAGCGAGGTGGTCGTGCTCGCGATCCCGAATGCGGCAAAGATTTGCGGTGCGTAGTTGATCGCGTTCGTGCCTGACCATTGTTGGAAAAAGGTGGGGGGGGAGGGGATGAAACAGTGGAGCGTGGTCGTCTTGGAATCGCTCATCTTGCGGGATTGGGACAAGAGGCTGAGCTGGCGACGGCCGGCAAAGTCGGCGCGGATCTCTGCGAGGGTGTGTTGGACCGCTGGTGAGGATGGGTCCGTACGGGTGATATACGCAAGCGATCTCACAGCGTCCTCGTAGTGCTCCTTTTCGACAAGCCAGTGGGGCGATTCGGGTTGGAAGAGCATGAAGAGAAAGAAGACGTCTGGAATGACTTGAACGGTGGTCGGCAGACACCATTGCATCTGTCCCGACGGAATCTGAATAGATACCCCAGACTGGATCAAGGGCGTGTGAGAGGACCAGACTAAAGAAAGAAAGTGGGGACACTTGTAGGCCAACATATTCCTCAATCCGACGGCAACCTCGATGCTGCCCGTACATCGCACACGAATAGTCCACGAAACACACTCATATACGTAGATCGGTACGAGAGCTGCCGTCAGCCCGACGCCCACCCCACCAAAGAACCGGGTAACTTGAGTCTGACAGCCGGAATACTCCCGAGGCCCACGATCGACTGTGTGACCCGATGAGAAGGATGACGGCAGACGCGAGGATAGATGGTTTTCTCCCATAGCGAGGTCAGCAGACCACGTCAGAGGAGAGAGAGGAAGTGAACCCACAATCCACCCGCCCGGAGGATCGAGACGGTGTTACCGCTCAGCGCGGCAAACGCAGCCGCTGACTCCTGATTGAACCCAAAGTACTCCGATCGCCCACCCGTAATTGACAGATAGATTGATCAATGTACAACAGCCTCATATCCCTGCCGTGTGGAATGTACAAGCTGTTGGCGCTCTGCGCGCTCAGGGAATAATGTCTAGTATTCAAATAAACTAAGTAAACAAACTAAACTAGTTGACATGGAAGACGGGAAATGGAAGAGGTGGTCATAAACAGAGATAGCAGGCCTAGACCTGAGATTTAGACATGTGGAAAGGATCGTACCAACCCATGTGAACGGCCGGGTCTCGAGACACCTCCCCACGTCTCGAGCATTTCTCCAAGTGCGTTTCTAACGATGTCTGCCTTGTAAATCTCTTGCTACAGGTAGGGCATTCCCAATAGGCACCAGAGTGCTTCTCGAGGACGTGTCTTTCGAGAGACTGACGGTGTGACCACCACCTGGTTTCCTCGCATCCGAACCAGAGACACTTCGTTGACTTTTTGCTGAAATCGGGACCATGCCTTTCCCTCAAATGGGGTACGAGGTGCTGGATCTTCAAGCGGTTAGAGGGGGGGTCTTTTGCGTTCAAGCCGTAGCAGGCGCCCCAATGACATTTGGTCTCCGTCTCATCAATACGAGTATGGTTGGATTGAATTACCCCCTAACAGAATTTAAGCCTGCGGTTGTGACAAAAAATGATGGGGCATACTTGTACCGTGAAATTCCTTTTGCAGGAAAGATTCTCGTCCGTGGTACCGTTGGATATCAGTGGAACTGCACCCTGATGTATACCACAGGTAAGCGGTCCCATGTCTTCCGTGACCAGCCCAGAGTCACCAAGTAGAGGCTCGTTTCGAGCATGAACTGATCCATGGCCCGCATAGTCTTCCTACCAGATAATAAGCATGTAGTATGCGCATGATATCTCCGAAGACAAACCTGGTTAACACCACCTGAATAGGAGGCGGGCTGAGAGCCATCAATGAAGGAGAAGTAAGACGGCATACATTTGGAGGCGTATGTCACATCTAATAGAAATTGTCGGTGTCGAGAAGGCAGAAGACAACTGCCTGATTCACCCAGGGTGACCTGTGGATAGTTGGCAGGTTGCTCAGTAAAGGGACCCAGTCCACATCGCCTATCTTCTGTAAGCGGAAGGTGATCACGTCCAGCCTCTGCGGCGTTGTTCAAATAAGATACAAGCATGGAGTCATCAGCAAAGGACCGCATCGATTGTTGGGATGCGGGCGCATGATCGTTTGCTGAGTTATTGTGAGGTACATAAAGATCAAACGGGGACTGGGACATAGAAGTTTGTTCATAACAGGTATAAGGAGACGTCTGTTCATGGGTGTATAGCAAATCTGACGACCGTCAGCGTCCAGCAGACATAAGACTGTTGCCTGAATCACCTGGGATAATTTGCGCTACAGAGGGATCCGGTCTACATTCCTTGTCATCGACAACCGGATGGTAATCAAGACATCCAGGGTGTGCGGTGTCGTCCAGATGACCGCTCACCGAGCTAGGGTGAGGCACGTGGGACATGAGCGAGAACTGAGATGCAGAAGTCGGATCATAAAAAATGCAAGAAGGCACTTGTTCAGAAGCACCAGTCACATCTGATAAATGAACCATCAGTGCCCAGTAGACAAAATGTAGTCGCCTGATTCACCGGGAAAAACTTGCGAAAAGTGAATGGCTTGCTCTGCAGAGGTGCCCAGTCCACATTGCCTGACATAGGCAACACGATGGTGACGAAGGCGCCAGCCCAGTGCAGCGCCATCCAGATGGGGGTAATAGGATCGGGGCCGGGAGTCAGCAGCATAGGACAGACTCGGTAGGATTGCTCGGTAGGGGGGAGTGAACCGCTCTTTCAGAATACGAGGCATTGTAGTGGGCAGGCACTGGCATGTGGACGAGAATTATCACCTTTTTATTTCACGGTCTCATGGTAGCTGGAACAACATTCCAGTCGATGACGAAGCTGACCCTGTGTGGAAAGTTGGTAGAGAATTCCATATACCAACGATTGACCAGCGGAAGTTAGAGAGACAACAGGGCATATGTATCTTTATTTGGGCTGGCTGAGTGGTTGGCACACGCAAGACACGCAGCGAGGGAATCAACAGTTGAGTCGGATTATAATTGTTACCCGCGCCGGGTGCTGGCCCGAAGGGGGGCGATGATTAGTAATGTTCGACCGTTTTCATCAACTTTGATACTGCCACCAACGTCATCACCCCGACAATGAGGGCGAACCATCACTGCCATCACTACAACGACGACAGCGAAGGCTAGCATGCAACGGCGCACTCACCACCACAGCGCCGTCGGCGAGGTGTAGTGGTGAAACGATATGCCTACCACCTTGGCGACTCGAGTCTCGACTCGACAGCAACGGTGGCGGGAGGCAGCAGTCTGCCCGTCACCACCACGCGACGACACGGAGGGCGGGGATGTACCAGATTTCTGTGGGTCCAGGACTTGCCCGAAGGGCCGTGCTATACATTAAAATTTTATCTTCAGAGAAATTCGGAAATTTCGTCACTCTTGGGCTTGCTGTACTGCAAGGTTACTTTTTTGAAGTGTTCACAAGCCTTGCGGAGTGCACTGCGGGGGCTAGACCATGTGTTTACCACATTTGGGTGCATCTTGATCACCATCACGCTACACGATATCATTGCATCATGACTTCCGCTTGGCTGCATTTTGACCACTTCCGACACTTGTGTGTCGCATTCATCACGCCACGCGACATCATGACATCATGAAATGTTCACTAGCCTGCGGGGTGCACCACGAGGAGGGCCTGGCAATAAATTTACCATGTGCTCGTGTCTGTCTCTCATTTCCTGTCGGCAAATCACGCACAATGCAGTCTATCACGTACAAACCATCCGAGAAGGGCATCCAGGACGGCCTGAACATGGTATACATCGTTCGCTTCGGTGGTACGTGACACATGCGCGCCCATGTCCTTTTCTTTCTCGACGGAGTTGTAAAAGAAATCAGATTAATGCTTACATGACAAGTACCAGATTGTACGCGAGACTTGCATTAATGAGAGGCATTTTGCGTTTGAGACGCTCAGGGCTCATGACATGGCACAGGGACGGGGTCACTCCAGTAGACCTCGCGCTGCGCGGTCATCACTTGGTCATAAGCGTGGGTCCGATCCTCTCGGGATGATGGTGGATGGTTGAACCGTAAGTCATCTGTGGAAGAATAGATGAAACATGAAATTTACCCCCCATGACAGATAGGAAACCTCACTTACATGGATCAATCTACTCCTAGAGCGTTGTCCATCTCTAGTTAATGTTCCGCAGAAAATATGCATATGGTCAGTTGACGATACTCATGTTAACGAAGGTCATGATGTCACCTGGCAAGCTGGAACTTGGACCCAAAGTTTTCACGATGAGTACAAACATGCTAGTTCATGATGTAGTGGGACATGGCGGTAAGATAAATCATGTCACCCTCTAGTACGGAGTACCCATGAGGAAATAAGTTCATGTTTAATAAAAATTTAGGATCTTACCCATGTCGCACTCTTCCATGACGGTCTATTGGTTTGGTTAAGGGACTGCAGGACGAATGATAGGCTTGAGGCTGGCATCGTCCGAAAGATGCATTTCAAACTCAGTGACCTGCATAACACTTGCCATCCGAATCGAGGACGTCCTTGTACCCATACCGACGCTTTGGAAGCCTGCACACATCATATTCCCGTGAGTTTCAAGTCTGTTCACGTTTACTCATGCATTCCACGGACTTGGCGTGTCGGAACGCCTTGCAGAGCGAGCCATACGTCATCAAGATGAACTTGGAGGTAGAATGTTCAAATCAACGACCAACGCCGCGTCCTCAAAGGTCCCCAGGACTTGATATCAACTCTTGTCCATGCGGAGCGGAGATATCCGCATAATCTTGGACACGTGTCGGTTGGCACCCTATATTAACCTCGCTGTTTGGGCCCTTGGGGCCTGTTCGCTCCCCACTCTTTGCCCCACGCCACCTTCTGTACGCTCATAACTTTGCCGTTACCTCGAGTTATCACAACAGTTTGACTCACGGTGTAACTCAATTGTGTATGTATCTCGGCTCTGGGTCTCCTTGCAAGCGCGCTGAACTTGGGTTCTATCTGACAGACATCGTTATCGACGGTAGGCTTTCTAACGTTGATTTATTCTTGGCTCAGAGCTCACGTTCTCCTTAGCCGCCATCACGCCCCAATGTGCCACGGGCATACTTCTCGGTGACCCAGGGTCCGTGCCTCACTTTGTTTATCTGATAGCATCCATATCGGCTCTGGGGCACAGACTCTGTTGCCTATTCCTCTGATGGCAAGCAGATCGTCTCTGGCTCAAATTCCGGGACCATCAGAATCTGGGATGCGACCGCTGGTGACACTGGCAAAGTATGGCGACTGCGTAGCCTCTTCCCCGGAGGGTGTGACATATGACCGCTCTTGTGTTGCAAGCATCTAGTTCGTCTTCTCCCCCTCTGTGCATGTCATGACTTTGCCATTTCCATGTTCTGTCTCGTCGGTCGTAGGACTCCGTTGATATTCCGTTTTGTTGTCGTTTTTTGTTCGCCGCATGTATCAGTCGTTCAACGCGTAAATCGTTGTAATCAAAGTTGAATCAAAGTCTGCACTATTTCCGTTCGCTTGTCATGTCAGCTTCAATGTTTCTTGAGTGCCTTAGTTGAAGTTCAAGTCCCTCACGTTTACTAGTCGAGCTACAAAAGGAACCTGGTCGATTTTTTTTTCAGGCAGCCACGTCGTGCTTCGATGTGTGGTCAGAAACCGCTCCGAGATCGGGGCTTATCCAATCAGCAGGAGCAGGTTCGATTCCCACAGGTGCTCTCCCCCGTGCCAACGGCATGCACAGGTTCCTTTTTCTACGGAGTGCGTTGACCCTGCAGGCTAACGACAGCATCCGAGCCCGCTGCTTATCGTTCTTATCTACGAAAGCGGGTTCTAAATCTGACCCATTAACCCGGGCGTGACCCAATGCCGCGTGTCTTGGGCGTCCGTTTCCTAATGGTTCCAGGCCGTTTGGCAGCCCGGTCGCTCGTTGAAGCAAGCGTCAGACATCTCCCAGTTGCCTTTCATACTAGGCCTCGCTCGTCCTGAGCTCTTTTCCTGTGTCGCGCCTCTGACTTGCGATGCACCACGATCAAAGAGACGACGAGATCCGCATACACATCGACCGTAGCCAACCCCTTCCAGACCCGACTCGTTACCTCCACCCGCCCTGTTTCGACGCCGACGACAACCCGGTCTACTTTGGCTCCGCTATCCTCGGCAACGTCGTCCAGCCTTGCAAAGTGACGCTCAAGGTGGACGCACTCGTGTGCGTGGTAGCCCACCGACGAGTCGTCGAGCGCGTCCATTCAGGGCCGTTCACGATCCTCCCGTTCATGGATGCCATGCACCTCGTGCCGACGTCTCACGGGCGCATTCCGGCGGGCCATCGGCCCGTTAGAGGTGGCGTGGATGAGGGCGGACGACCGTTGTATCACGCCGTTGCATGGGTGCGTGGCGAGCGCGTTCCAGGCCAGACTTCAGCGCACCTCGTACGTGCTCGGAAAAAGGTGCTCACAGTGGTGCTCACGTCGCACGTCGGTTGATAGGGCGCCGCTGCGGTTCTTGCGGGCGGTAGAGTACACTACCTGTACGATGCACACGAGATCCTGTGCGTTTGATGTGGTGGATAGGTTTATTTCTTTCCTCAACACATCTTTCCAGATGTTGGCGTGACGACGGCATTGAACCCTTGACCGCTGTGGGGGATCCACCTGAAGAGATCCTTCCTGGTGATGTTGTGGAACAAACACGAGAGACGCCCGTGGGTTCAGGGCCTTCAGGTCAACCGAGGCCTGGTGAATTCGACCCGGGAGGAAACGGTCTCCGTGTTACGGTCTCTGACCTCTCCACGGTCGCACCTTTTCCAGCTGCCCGAGACTTTGACGGCGTGACGTCCTTGTACTTTGGGTCTGCTGTGGTAGACAACGCGATCCTGCCCGGGAAGGTCGTGGCCATGCACACCTGTCAAGTGTTACAAGATGATGCCGTCGTGGAACGTACCACTGGGTTCAGCATCCTTCCTTTTCGCAACGACATGGAGCTCGTACCAACGTCGCATGGTGCCGTTCCCCAGGGGAGGCGCCCAGTGGAAGGAAACCATGATAATCAGGGAAGGAAGTTGTACCATGCGATGCTTTATGTAGTCGGGAGAACATTTCCAGGGATGTGCGCTGAGCACTTGGTGAGTGTACGCTTCGTCTTGTGATATTCATATGACACGAGCTCTATCGGGGCATTCAGGGCAGAGCAGAGGGCGTCTTGCAGGGGAGAACGTATACATTGGAGGCGGGATACACCATACTGTGGGTCTATCCGCTCCACTGCTTGTGTTGTTGACCAATTCGTGACAGATGCTGGAAAGAAGAGCATACAGACCTGAGTGCGACCCCCTCCGCAGACCCACTTCAGGACTTTTCATACACAGACGACCCCGCTGGGCAACGCTTCCGTATACCGCTGAACGGTGACGAAGAACTGACGGCGGTCATGTCCCAAAATTTTGGGGACTCGCTGATACGTCATGGCGGGCCCTGGTTTTTTGCTTCTGCGCTTCACGACGGACGCGTCACGCCTTGTTGGGCCCGTGTTTCCGCACACCCGTGCATATATGCGCATCCGCGCGATGACGTGAGGACATGCACTGGTTTGTACTCTGTCCTCCCCTTTTCGCACGACAGAATGGAGCTCGTTGACGTCCGTAACGGTGTGATTCCTGCGGGGAGAACGCCTGTGGAGGGGGGGCGCGATGAGGACGGTCGCCCATTGTACCATGCCATAGGGTTGACTGCGGATGGCGGGCCAATGATGGGTTTCGCAGCAGAGCACCTCGTGAGTTTGTGTTTTGAGGCAGTGCTGTACTCATGTTGGTCTCTTGACGGTAGCGCTGTGCTGTCATCGTGTGTCAGTTTCCGGGAGTGCACCTACTGGATAATTACCAATTACTGTAGGCGATGTCTTTGTTCTGTTTCCAAGCTTCTGACGATTATAATGTCCCAGGTACTGGAGGACACGACCCACTACACAGATGATTGAGGATCTATGATACTCGTCAGCTTTGTTTCTATGACAGGAATGTCTTCCAAGCTACCTACCCGGAGGATGCCCCAACGCCTCGCGTGCCGTCTCCTATATGACCTCTGTAGTGTCTACACCCCTTCGCACGCACTTTCCCTTGCAGATTTGACTGTGACAGTGTCCACAGGCATAACAGTTACTTAGAGCCTGCGTCGTAGCCCTATGGATTAGCGCCTACTTGACGGAATCAGGGAGGGAATGATCATGCAAAACGTGCTTGCATCTAGGTATACCTATTAGGGCCCATTCGAGAATCTGTTAGAATTCAGGGCAGGGAATCAAGGTTATTGATTTGCTCGATAGCGTTACAAGAATATAATCATGACCTCTGAATAGTCCGCCCTTGGGATCAATCTCTTGCCACTTTCCGCTCCAGATCCAGAAATTGACCTAATCGAAACAACAAATGCTTCCACATATTGACCACAGGAGTGTCATTTGATGAGCAAATCAGTAGAACCCATGGGGAGGGATCCGTCTAATACATTTGGGCTGGGGTCGGTCCCAGTCTAGTTTGGTATCCTCCCACCCCATACCCAGTGGCCAAGTAGGCAAGTAACACAACTCCTGCGGACCCATGGCATCAGCATGCGGGGCCCCGCCTTGCTGCATGGCAACGAACGCACCTCTGGACCGCAATCCGGATGGCACTTTACCCATACGCTCCAGTCGAGCCATCTCATCAGGCGGTTCAAGTCCTCAGCCCAAGTCACCCAAACCTGAGCCACCTCGACGGCGTCTGGAAATGTCTTTGAATTCAACGACGAATCAATTCCCGCACCCACTCCGGCTGCCCACATCTTGGTCACTACCCGGCAGATTTCTTGGGTGGTCCCCCGCACCGCTCGCAAGAGCAACTTCTCCGAATCGGTCATAGTGTCCGACTGGGATGCAATGAATGTCGTATGTGTCATGGCGCAGAGCTTGTATATAGGGATTGCAAAGTGCATGTCGTGCCCGTCGGACAGGGTGGCCGACGAAACAAGGTAAGGGGCCAACATGATTCTGAGCTGAGATTGCGTGTGGAGGGCGAGATCTATGATTTCATTTGGATGTGTCGTGGACATGTTCAAGAGATGGCGTGTAAATGCAAGTCGCCCGGCGAAACGATCGACAATGGTCTGGATGAGCGCCTCCCAGTCTATTTCGCTCGACAGACCAGAAGGTCTGGTCAAAGCCGCCTCCAGTCGTGACTTTGCAGCTGAGATATCTTCACTAGAGGTGTTTTGCACACGATGGTCCCATCTTTCCTGACCGGCCCGGATGGGAACGAGCGAAGGGACAAGTTGGGTGTCGTAAAAGGAAACCAAACCAGCTAGATCCAACCTGACACGGGTCTCGCCAGGGAAATGATTGTGCCAAGACCCTGCATCGATGACTTCAAAAGTAATAAATCCCGCTGTTCAAAACTATTAGAGCATTTTCCGAGAAGAGCATTCAGACAAACTTACGTTGGAATGCTCGCAAATGACGATTCAATAGGTTCACGGAAGAAACCAGACTGACAGAGGAGGAAAAATTACAGAGAACAACCTCACTAAAACACTGATCGAGAACTGAACCACAGGTGAATGATGACTGCTTACAAGTCCATTTCCATCCTACAGTTACGTTTAATCCAAGGAAAGCGGAGAAGGAGGCGGGCGTACCTCACGATGCCATCCACACCGAAATTCGCTCCCCATCGACAAAGATCTCGCATCATCGGCAGTTCGTTTTTATACTCTCCGGTGTCAGGTCTGCCCCATGCCAGCAACTCTTGAGTATCTGCTGCGCCAGTTGGTATGTTCGCAGCACTGTTCCCATCAAAATATATGACTTTGAGGGCTCGAACGGTTGCGAGTGTCATGAGCCAGCAAGTCTGTCGAGGACTTCCAGAATTGATGCATAAAACATTAGAGTGTTCAGGATCTGTAGCAGCCCATTCTAGACCTTTTGTCACCTTGTCGTCCAATATTCTAACATGGTGAAGATTTGTGCCTTTCG
>JBBPTV010001280.1:0-10521 GCA_038094275.1 Tubosaeta brunneosetosa | reverse complement strand
GACATGATTTATCAGAGTCGATGAAGTCAGAAAGACAAGTCTAGAAAACTCTATTCTGATACCTTGTCGTCTCACAGTAGGATGTTGTCGCTCAGTAAATCTATGCATTGGCCATCTAATCCATCCAGTGAGCGTGTGGCACACTGAACATTATGTCATATTTTGCCATATGCTGGCATGGCTTTGTATCCCACAGATACAGAAGTGGGCAAGTGATTAATCAGACTCACAGACACCAGAAAGACCAGTCTAGAGATCTCCATCTCTATGCTTTGTCATTTTGTTGCCGTATGCCAGCACTAATGTCATTGCACAATAGAAAAATGGCACCTGACAATCCAAGCACAGCCCATCTGATCTCCTTAGTGAGTGCCGAAGAACCATAATATCTTGCACAGAGTTCCAATTAACCAGATTAACAGAATGTGTTCCTGCATAAGCGTCTAAATGATGGGTATAGCATCTGAATCATTCACCATGTTGGCACGATGGAGCATACTCATCTTACAGTGGTAGTACTAAAATAAGCCATGAAACATGGGCCATGAGAAGAAGCAGTTCGTATCAAGCAGCACCGAGAACAGTCCCACCCCGGCTTTCCCTCAGGCTGCAGCTGCCCCAGCTCCGCCCTCCTCAGCGCAGGCCAGGTCGAAATAAGCATGCATCATCACACTGATCCCGGCATTTCAACACAATCATCAGACCAACCAGTGGCAAACAATGCTTCATGCGTGCCCGCCTCTAAAATCCTAGACTCGGAATTGTCCATGTACCTAAGGAGTTGGGGTGAAGAATGACATTGTTGAGCGACGATACGCACAAGATAAGATCCGCGTGTTGTGTAAAGTTACCAAATCTATGAGAGGAGAAACCATCGTCTTGTTTCCCCGAAGTGCACGTAGTCTCTCGAATAAATCTGCGGAATATGATACGTAGGTGGTCGGTGGGCCAACGGGAATTGGAGCGACATACCGTGCTCTGCAGTTGGATCGAGCGACGCGCTCGGTTCCACAAAGAGCAAAAGACCAACGGACGATTCCATCTCGGAAATGAGCGAGCGAATGAACATCCGCGACCTAGTAAGTAGCGTAAGCAGCACAACTACAGGTAGTGGTAGAGCAGGAATCGGGTCACTTACATGGCTAGTCATTGCATCTGTCCCCCACTCAGTGAGGCCATGTTTGTCTCGTGCATTGCACCCGCGCCACGAGCACCCTTCAATGTAGTCCACTTTTCGCCCAAAGAGCGTCATGGCGCCTTCTGGAAGGGCTGAGTAGTAGTCTTTCACGGGTCGGTCTAGGTAGGTGTTGAAACCCTCTGGGAGTTTTTCGACGAATTGTTCAGCCCCGCCAAGTCGGGCTGCTTCGCGAATTTTTTCGTCGTCGACGTCAAGATCGGGGTTTCCAAGTGCTATGTTTTCCCTGGTCTGGGTAGGGGTAAAGTCGTGAAAGATCCCGAAAGAAGGCAAAAGCTAGAAGCCTACTGATAACAGGAAATGAGTATAGTCCTGGAACAAAATCGACATGGCGTTCACGCCGACGATGATCTGTGTGGTCAAAGGAAAGCTCGTTAACCGACGCTACACATTCACATGCAGCGAATCTTACACAAAGCTGCCCTACTTCGATTTTGAAAGAGAGATCGCATAATGCGTATTGTTCTGAACCAGGATAACGGAAAGACATTTCTAGTGATGTATGAGATCAATCAAGCTTCCGTGTTAAGTACCTGCTGATCCTCGGGAAATGGCGTCTTGCCGTCTGTGACTCTGTTGTGAATGTTGGATATATCATGTAGTCTGCGTACGCTCGCAAACTGCTCCGCAAGCGAAAACGATTCTCCAAACAGTGAAAAGAGACTCATGCTGAAAGTGTTGGCGGTTTGGTTGATGAGTGTGAGAGAAGCGATGGAGATGGGTATCAACGCAGGGTACTGGACGGCTCTCAGAGTGAATACAATCTAATACTGCAATCAGGCAACCACCCCTGTACGGTCAAAGATAGATACAAACTTGTGGGAGTTCGCGCATGGGTTCCCGAAAGAACGACATGAGTGTCAGTCGATCTCTAACGATGTGATTGCATCTCATCGTGAAAGTCGGCTGCATCATCCCCAACAAGGGTGGAAACATGGCGAAATACTGCGCGCTGTCAGCAAAAGGTTCCGTCAAATGATCAACGAGGCATACGTTTCGTCAAGTGCTCCCCAAGCGACCCAGCCACGATTTCTTTGCGGTACACGGGGTTATCTACGAGATGTTTGTAGCCTTGCATCCGAACGTAATCATCATTTTTCGTCGTCGCGGCCCACACTGATCGTAGAGTGAGAGAGTTACAGAGTACAAGAGAGAGCGCACACCTAAAGGCATGGACATAGCGTGTCTTCCACTCCACCATTGGAACAATGATTGCGAAAAACTGAGAAAAGCAAGTAGCGGACCATCTTGTTGATGGCGCAATTACGCTCACGAGGACAGTTAGTTGTGAAGACAAACGAATCATGGTCACGAGGACGTTCAACATCATCTGGGGGGTTTCCCAAGACACTAGACTTCGAGGTCGATGTAGACCAGGCAGATTCAAGTTCGCGCTGGATAGCAGGATCCTAGAATGTCGGAACATCGAGACGTGCCATGGCGTGGAAGATGCGAGTAGAGTAAGTGCGTTTGATTGAGAGGAGTTGATGGCAGGCGAGTACATCCCTCAGGCTGTCGACAGTCCGCTTCTCGACCGCAGTTTCGACCTAGTACGTGACGTCGGACAACTTGAACAGGAACTTGGGATGCACGTGAAAAGAACTTACCAGAAGGAGAAACTGCCAGCCAGTAGGCTGCGCTCATCGGACAACTTTGAGTGCAGTGGTGACATGATCGATCCGAGCAACTTCAGAGAGGAGTTTTCTGCAGTGTGGATCATCGACACTAGTACTGTCTGGTACCGAAGCACTACCGGAGTCGTGACTGGAGGGTTTCAATGCAGTGGCAAGGGCCGGGAAATTAGGGACAGTGAAGCTTTACTATTTAGAACGAAAACCTTGCAACGTCATCACAAGAAAACTCGCCCAATGAATTCGGGTCCGAGTCCGAATCCGAATCACTAGATTCCTCCTCCAAATCCGACTCATTACAACTTTCCAGGCCGCCTATCTGTGCATCTTCAAGTGCATCCGATCCAAGTCTGGGACCATTAGTATCCGGATCACAGAGCATATCCTCATCTCCCGGCTCTTCATCGATCTCTGGATTGTCGTTTATGTCTGACTGAACCTGCTCGAACTGGATTTGATGCCCAACGCCAATTCCAGCAAAACGAGCAAACATGTCTCTATCCACGAATCTGAAACGATGATTAGATGAATGAGTCTTGATGCAATTGGATGTGACCTTACATGTTTACATAGAAAGACGCCCAGTCGTTCGTCTCTCCACTCAACCGTCCAATAGAGGGACCATGTCTCATCATACTTGCAGTACGGCCATCAGCGAATGCTGGAATAAGGTGGCATCCTCGGATCACTAAAGACGGATCAAGAAACCCAAATGCGTGATCGTCATCAGTGTCAGGTACGAATCCAATTTTTGGGAGTCGTGCATGCTTGAAGCTCCAACTATAGTTTGGCTCGACACCAAGCCATCGCACCCAGAGGACATCCATCTTGCAAGATGATGGACCATTTGAGACGCGACCAAGGTCATGAACGGAAATTTGAAAAGCGCGTACAACTCGAGCGTACCAGAAAGGATGTTTCCTGTCGTGTGACAGCGTCATAACATAGGAACCA
This sequence comes from Tubosaeta brunneosetosa, assembly GCA_038094275.1. NCBI lineage: Eukaryota > Fungi > Basidiomycota > Agaricomycetes > Boletales > Boletaceae > Tubosaeta > Tubosaeta brunneosetosa. The sequence goes on along the minus strand of JBBPTV010001280.1, from coordinate 6,741 downwards.
CCCATGGTGGATAGGGAGTCCTCATCGCGTCGAATGTCGTAAGTAGTGTAAGCGACCCGGAGTCGTTTTGGTGTGGCGACCCTGTTTAAATCTTCAAGAAGTAAGTTATTGTGTTCTTCGTCTCCGAAGCAGTGTTCATCGCCATCGTAATCATAGCCATGCAGGCGGGTGAGAAGATGATCCTTAAGCTTTGGAATGAAGCTCTAAAATGAGGGATGTACTAGTCAGCATTCTAGAAGAAGGAATCTTCCAGGGACGATCACCTTGGTTGCAGGGTCAGTGCTGTTGTCGGCGAGAAGCTTCGCAAGGTCAGTGAAGTTTTGTGTCAAGCTTCCCAAATGATAACGTGATGACTCTGGGAGTGGCTCATCAAGCTCGCCAGCGTTCTCCAGTGGATTCCCTTCTTGACCTTGGCGTCTGACATGGGTATACCGCCTCTCCTGTTTAGCAAGTTGCTCCGCGACTCTTTTCTTGTTCGTCCTCGCATAGAATCTCTTGATTGTGCGATGGGCTTGCTCGCCCTGAGGAATGAGAGTGACCATTGGGTGATAGTGAATATTCGGAAAAGGGCTTGGAACTGTCACGTACGATTTGTGTCGTATATGAATCAGTTGTGCCGAACATCTTGATCGTTGAAGTGTAGTCACCAAGAGCATGTAATTTATACGTGGAAAGGTTGAACTTCTTTGTATGTGCGCTCGTGTCACTGCTGGTCGAGGCTTGCTCCCTACTAATAGTTTGTACGTTGCGTTTTCGCAACCGAGCCGCAGTTTCTCCTGGCAATTCTTTCGTGTGAAACGAAGCGGTACGCTGTTCAAATTTCCGAAGCTGAGTCGCGAGAGCTTTGAGCGAAGAATCTAGTAGCACCAAGGAGTCTTCTGAGTGAAGCCGAAGCTTTGCAAGAGCATGCCATTCAGCTAGCCGGAAGAGTAAGACGCGAATTAGATCATCATGGTCGCCAGGGAAGAGTCCTTCGAAAGCAGGGATGGAACACTTTGACTACAATTAGCACTTCTACTTACACTGATGTATTATGATCATTTACCTGTAGAACGTCCTCAAAATGGCGAGCAACACGAAGCTTCATGTCTCCCACGTTGTTTGGGAAGCGGCGAATTGAATTCGTACCAAAAGGAGGTGTATCATAAAAGCTATCAACATGATAGTGAGGACGTGCAGTTCCAAAGCGGCCTAATGGCAAGTTGAACCTCACCGTTCATTGAGAGTCCAAACCATCTTAGGATCTATGGAGTACAGTATTCGAACAAGATGCTTGAGAACTGATTTCAAAACCCCAAGTTCGAACTCGTGCAACAGGTCCACAACTAGACTCGGGAAAAGGTTAAACCCTAATGGCGAAAGCTTCTCGACAAAAGCGTTCTGTCTACCGAGTGAGAATAAACTAATGCGAGGAAGGTTTTGAGCTCACGACGGTAGGCACAAGCGAGAACTCCTTGAGTAATGCTTCGACAGCAATAGCTTTGATTGATAACCCATGCTTGTAAATTGAGTCGCGCGCAGCCAAAATTTTGCTTGCCAGGTACGTGCGGGCATTCTTCACTCTTGCATATATATCAGCAAGCCAACCCAAACGATGAAATCGGGATGCGGGAATGAAGCATCTCGGGCATGGGCAACGTCCTTTGTCTCGAATAGTGGCGATGATTACTCTGTTGGCTTCGTCAGGCCTCAATCATTACTCGCGTGCAATAGCTTACTTTTCGGGGTAGTCAGCAGAGTACGTGAATATCCTTGGGAATATTCGACGTTTCACGCCATCAGCACATGTGATGACAATACCGTGCTTGTATGCATTCACAAAGTCACCATCTAGCATGACTGTCCATACAGCGTGAACAAGCTCTCGTCGACAATGTGCAAGTATGTCTTCAAAACGTTTGCGTTCAGGATACAGGGTAGCCAGGAACTGCTTGATGTTCTCCGGAAGCTGGGAGTTCCAATAAGTATATTAAAGCATGAGGAAACACGGCATACACTGGGTATAAATGCAATCGGATGGCAAGCACCAGAGCCTGGGGATGCACGCATATACTTGGAGAGATTCCCGAAAAACATATAGACTGGCCAGGCCTTTGCCTCGCCGAACTGAGCAAGGTGTGTCGCATCTGACCAAAACATCAACCCGGCAATGACTCGCTCGAGCTTGCATCCATCCTCACGCCTTTCCTTCTGTAGTTCGTCATGGGCAGTAAGCCAAGCATCAGAGGAGTAGAGCTCATCGTAAAGACGTTGTTCCTGGCCGGTTGCCGGTGACCTCCAGATCCGTTGAAATGGCGTCAGATGGAAGAATTTGGATGTTGACTCTGCGAACACTGCTCGAATCACGGAGGTGATTGATCGGTGCATGAGACCTGGAACAGTGAAGGGCCGTTCATTCCCACTGAGCTTCTTCTCCTTCGTTGGAATTGGAATTTGTAACGAACTCTCTTGCCAACCGTCTTTCTGGAAAACGCTCTCGGACTGTTCTTGCATAGCTGCGTCGAGTCGCCGGTTCTCCCTAGAGGCATCAAAATCGCTGCCGAGATCCTCTATTTTGAAGTTATCGGCATGGAAGATATCCTTCACGAGCCGGGTCAACCCTGCATCGGATAGTTGACCACCTCCAGAAATTTTCCAGCTCATCAAGCGCCAAATCGACATATTCTTCCATGGCCAGGGAGGCGGATTAATCTGTGGCTTCCCATGCAAGTGATCTGGGTCGATAGTTCTGCGGTCGACAACGTTCGACAACTGAGAACTCGTTAACAATGCATCAGGGTCGTATGATGGTCGGTCCTGGTAGTAGCGAGCTATCCCAAAGGTATTGAAGGCGGTCTTGATAGAATCGTGTACGATGAGAAATATACGGGGGAGACGGGACTTGTTCACTGGTGGCCCAGGGTTCGGAGTCGATGGAAGTGGAGGTGAGGGTTCTGGAAGTTGATCCCTGAAACGGGCTGGCAAACGGCGAGAGCGTGGGGGGAGCACACGGGCATCAGGTTTGAAGGTACCGTCATCTCTAGTCTCCATATGTACATCGTCAGAGGCAGTATACAGGGCCTCAGGCTGCAAGGGTCCCGGATTTGCCTGGCCCAATAATCCTGGCTCAGCCTGCTCAGCCTAAATATTAGAGGTTAAAGATGGTGTCTACGCAGCGTGCCACGCCAAATAGTTTGAAAGTTGGAACTTACATCTTGAATGCGACTTCCAGGAGTAGTACTAGCACCATCAGGCACTCCTGATCCTGAGGGTGAGTCGGCCTCCAGGTCAGGGCTAGTTCCATTGAATGGATCCATATCAACCTTGGAGCCTTGGTCGTGACCACTGAGTTCGAGTCTCTGTCGCTTCGGAGCATTAGGCTCTGGAATACTCTGATCCATCGCCGAGAGTAGTAGCACTCGCCGCCTCTGCTGTACATGGTTCTCCCTCCAAATTGAACAGACATCTTGATGGCGAGAGAGCCTTCGTGGTTCTGAAAATGAGCGCCCGCATGCATCAATGCAGCAGAACCGGTGGTTCATACTGGTTTGAGGGACCTGAAGCTGGAGAGTGGCACTAGCTAGTAATAATACTATCAGTGCAGTGGCGAGGATGGTGCAAAACGAGTAGGATCCGAGTACTTTCATTCCAAGCCTGATGAGTATATTGACTAGAAGTCGGAGTAAGTACCAGTCTAGTAGTACGCGACAAAGCCTCACGTGACAAGTTGACAGTACTAGCTACAGTTCAGATGATCCAGAATCGTCACAACGGCTGGTAATTCCACACAGTGTGAGGCACAGGACATGTCTGCAAGCTTAGAATATCCACCATATCCCGGTGTATTCTTGCAATAAGTCCGATGGTTATCGTGAGTACCTTTTGCAGGAAACACTCTTAACGAGGTCACACGAAGAAGATGGGGGTTGAGACGAAGATTGTCTCTTCCTATTCATTGTGTCCTAGTCCAGCTAATATACGTGTCTAGAACAATGCGTGTATGTTTCACTATGCACGGGCCATCCCTATGCACGGGCCAAGTGTAGCTTGCCCCGATAAGGACTTAACAAACACGGTCAGGAACTTGATTACCGCTAACTCTTGCAACTGCAAGAGATGCTAAGCCCGCCACTCCCCGCCCATCCTCGACTTGCAAGACTTTTATCCCTTGCAAAATATGCCGACGTAGTTGCGCCGTTGTTCCCGCTCGACGCCCGCCACGATGCCGCCCTCTTCATCACCTGTTCGCATTTCGCAACCCCAGCAGTAGTACACGCTATGTAGTACCAACTACGACACCGCAACTATACAACCTCGTCCCACCCGCCTGCCCACCCCTGCTGTCGTTGCAGTCATGGTGGAGGGTACACCATGCCATCGCATTCTTGTTGTTCTCGTGCGAGTAGCGCCGGCCTTGAAGTGCACCGCGGCTACATCGCCCTCCTCGTCTTTGTTGTGGTGATGGTGCGCCGTTGCGCCCCCTCCTCCTCCTTGTCGTGGTCGTCGGGGTATGTCGTTTGGTCGCCCTTGTGTTGTCGTGGGTCAGCGCTGGCATGGGCCTTGGGGCTCCAGGTACCAGCAGGCTGGTTCCAGAATGGATGGGCAGACTCACCGCCGAATGTGCGCCGCCCTTGTGATTATTGTGACTCTACTTGTTCTCCTCGTCACTGTGGCGATTGTGTTAGTGGCAGCTTCATTGTCGCATGGTGGTGGCCTGGTCGGCACTGTGCACATTGTCGAATGTGCACCGGGTGGGCTTGGACCGGGCTCTCGTCGCCGTCGGTTCCTGGTCTCTCCTGAGAACAAACGTTTTGAGCCCCGCATGTCGTTCTTGCTTTGTTGCATCAGATCTGGTAGACCTTCATCCCCGTTTTGCTAGAATTGTTTGATCAGCACTGGGGCCTGAGGCTCAAAAAGATTGATTAGCTGACCACGACATAAGACAGATTGTCCGCTCTCGGGGTACAACAAATCATGGCATGATTTGCCGTAACTAATGACTCACCATGCATGTCTGCGCAAACACAACGGATGGATCAATATTGAGGACTGATCCAAATGTGGTTGGTTTCGCATATAGTACCAGAACTAAACTGCTTGTTTTGCATTTCGAACGGCGTTTAGGTCGGTACCATATATTGATCTATCCGTTGTGAAAGGCCGCGCTGTTTAGCCACTGGTGTCGGAACGGACCATCAAAGTTTCATCCCTGTTCCCGTTTTGCCAGGTTTACTTGCATTGTTGGCAAGCACGATTCAAGAAGTAGTTCTGTGCCAAACCTCAAAAAGATCTATTGATCACCACAACAGAATGGAATATTTTGAGAAAGATTCATCCGCTCTCGGGTGCAACAACTCACAGTGCCAGATATAGAAACCAGAGTTTGGGGCTTGAGTCAAATTGGATCCAGCAGATTACAGTGGCGGCCATTCCCCATATATTTGTAGATACGGCCTCTTGATTGAATTGACCCCATGATGAGGCCGCTTCTGAGGCTTCAACATTCAACCAGGATCTCAAGGTACTATGAATGGCAATCCGGGCTATTACAATTGCAAACGCCACCGATCACGGCGGTCAGAAACAGTGCATTAATGTAGAAACCTGTAAAATATGCTCCACTGGAGTTCAGAGGCTGAGCTGAGGTACATCATAGAGCGCTCACTCTAACCATTAATGGGTTTGTGATTATGGATAGGCTCCACTGCACCACTTTATCATCTTTGTCAAGTGACGTCGGGGGGATTGTACTAGTGGGAATCTTGTACTACACATAGAAAACATATGTTGCGCCCGACCGCATTTGTTCCTACAATATTCAAGCCAGTATAGCCTCTCAGCCAAACACCGATCAGGGCTAGACCATAAGTGTCTCATGTATGGCACCCACTCTTCTAAACATTCAAGTTGTACTTCCGAACTTATTCTAGGTTTCGATGGGGAAGTTGCCAAAACGCCCGTGATTTGAACTTTCCAAGCTTCCGAACTTCCGACCGTGCCCGAACCATAAATAGAAACCATGTATTCATGTACAGTATACACTGAGTAATCTACACTATTGCACTGCCGTCGTCTGCCTGGTTCTCTCACGGGGTTGGGCACACCACTGCTCCCCCCCGTCGTCGTTGCGCCCATTCATCCTCGTCGTTATGGTGAGGGTAGGCACGTTGCTGGACCACTGTCGTGGTTGGCGTGCGCAATGAAGAGTAGTCAGACCGGTTTCAAGTTAAGTAAATGTAGTCTCTGAGTTGCATTGCCACAGATACAATCGTACGTAGAAGGTCAAGACGGCACGAGGCAAGAAACATGGGCATAATGGGTTGCCGAACACAAAGTGGGATCGGAATGGCATACGCACAAAATGTGCAAAGAGACAGGATAGAATACCAACTTAGTCCACCTCCTCACTGCGTTCCAGCAGTGTTCGGAGCTCTTCCAAATTGATGACAGTCACATCGCTAAAGCACCAAGTAAGGACTAGAAAGCGACATAGAACTGATACTCTTACTTGGTACCTTCATACTGAACGGAAACCTGGTATCCACTTGAAGATCCTTGGAAGCTGTGTACACAATAGAAGACACCCGTCCCATCCACATTCTGTTAAAGTACTAAATAGGGGCAGCAATGCCCAACTCAGAATGCGCTGCAAGTACTGAGCACAACTGAGGTGAGACGAAAGAGTCGGAAGGGTTAAATAGTGGCGAGGATACGCGCTCGCTAAACTCCGGACAGGTCCGGAACAGAATAGGCGAAAATAGG
>JBBPTV010001279.1:0-10521 GCA_038094275.1 Tubosaeta brunneosetosa | reverse complement strand
TGAGCTGGGGAAAGTTGGGTATAGGCATAATGAAGATGGGGAATCGAATGGTGATAACTAGGAAGCGAAATGAGAAGCAGTAAGCCATTAATGAACAATATGAGTGCGAAATCACCAAATCTAACAAAATAGGCACATGACTCGTTGATGCGCTTTAAATCATTGGCTTGTGGAGTCATGAATCATCTCTTCAATTTCCTTTCTACCACTCCATCAAACCATGAGTTGCACTATAACGAAACTTATGACAATAGCACAATCCAAAGGCATGTACTGCACCATGAAGGTCTGTGATGTAGGCTGCAAGGATGCTACCCTGTATTTGCTCAATGGTGGCGGACAACCAACACCTCTGACCATTGGTGACTTCTCTTATGACTTCATGGACAGAAAAATACAAATTTATGGACCAAATTTGTGAAGGACTATAACCATGCAGACACTAGAAGATCAGGAGCTCCATCTATCCAGCATCCTGGCCACAGCAAGTTTTACCTGAATAGGAGTCCCATACTGGTCCCTTCTAAAAGAACATCATAACATTTATTGAAGGAATTCTCAACATTTATGAAGAACAGTGTGATGGGGATATGGTGGAGATTTCTCAAACCACATGTAAATATAGCTTTATGTTTAGTTCTTGAACATACACAACTAACCATTGCCAGCAGAAAGAAGGCAGTCAGGGTCTGGTTCTAGACCCCAAAGTATACTGTAGTTGTGCTCAGGGTCATGGTATGCTAATTGATAAGCAAAATAGAATGGTTGCATCTTTCAAAAGGACTAAGGAAGAAATCACCTGTAAGTTACTTATTACAAGTAGTCTGGTTGCTCATTTTACTCAGTCAAGGTTTGTTGACTCCTCTGTTGGGTTTCCAGACAGAATGAACAAGATCAAATGGAATGGAGGGTTTGAGACCTATGTGCTCTTCATGGGTAATGGAACAAAAGAGGTGAGCAAATTTTACATAGAATGATACACTTTCAATTAATTTGGGTGGCAGGATTATGAGTGATCCATGATGTCATACAGGCTCTCACTGATTGCCCCTATCTTGAAAACTCTCCCTCTGATTCAAAGTGCAGTTCCAGTTCTGACCCATTCTGGATCAAGAAAATGGTGGTAGAGCTAGAATTGGATGAGGCTCTGCATTCCCCCAAAAATGAAGGTTCAGACACCAAACAGAAATGGAGAGATCTCATGGATGAGATCAACAAACACATTTCCAACTTGATTTCTGTCATCATTTGAGATTGGACTCCCCAATTGCAGGTGCAGTTTAACAAGACTTCTATCGACATGCAAATCAGATTATAGATGCACACACAATGGGCTGATGGACAGAAACTTTCTGACAACAGGGACAAATCTGAGCTAGGCGAATACCACAATATCATGACCCTGGACATGTTTATTGATCTTGTTGAAGACCCCAAGGTTTGCAGGAACTTTCTTGACAGAAAGAATCTCAATCCCAGTGTTCCCCCATGGGCAAAACTAATACTTGATTCTATGGCAGCATGGAAAAAAATGATGCATCTTTGCTTCCTCCAGGAGAACTCTATGAAGAACAACCCAGACCCAGAAGTTGAATTTCAACACTGCAATCCTGAAGTGATTCGTTCTGGAACATGGATATCACATGGATGGAAGCTCATCACCCATCCAGGTTACTTGATGCACCATGATTGTTGTGGAATGGCAACATACATCATAGGGAATGCTGGTTGCACGATATGGGCTGTTATGTGTTAAGAGCTGAGGATTGAGGTGTTAAAAGCTGAGGATTGAGGAAGTGGACTAGCCACTTGTTGGGTCGACTCAAGGGGCTTCTGGGAGCTAGGACTGATGTCCACAGTGAGTAACCAAACCTGAAGTACTGACCTGATGTCCACAGTGAGTAACCAAGGAGGGAACCACAGTGGACAACAGGCTCTATATTCGCTTCATGTAAATACTGGTAAACAGATCAGCCACAATGCTGAATAAGTGTAAGGTAGAAGCTCTGGAACTGCACAGAGCGATGAACAAGTCAGAATGAGCTGGGGAAAGTTGGGTATAGGCATAATGAAGATGGGGAATCGAATGGTGACAACTAAGAAGCGAAATGAGAAGCAGTAAGCCATCAATGAACAATATGAGTGCGAAATCACCACATATAACACTCCCCCCTGATTGCACAACTCTGCAATCAATCAACTCCCCCCAAATCCAGAGAGTCCCATCATTGCACAGTACTGCAAAACCTTCGGCCGAGCCAATGGCTTCGTCAACAGATCAGCAGGCATCTCCTCAGTGAGAACAAATGTAGGTGAGATCAAACCCTTCTCCACAGTGTCTCTCAGCCAGAACGAACGCAAGTCCAAGTGCTTCATGTGACCATGGTGCTCGGGATGCTTCACCACTTGAATAGCGGACTGGTTGTCGATATGGAGCACAGAAGGAACAGGTACTGTGAAGCCCAACTCCCTGAGAAGCTGTTGAAGCCAAACAATCAATCTCCTTGCCAGCTTCACATGCAGCCACATACTCAGCCTCAGTGGTAGAGAGAGCGACAATCGATGGGCGCTTCAACATCCAGGACACAGCACCAGTACCAGCTTCACCAGATATGCGCCTATTGAGTGGCTGGACTCTTTGCCATTATGGTTCGCATCAGAGTATGTTGTGAAAGGCTCTGTGGTCGAAGGATCAGGAGGATAGGTCATACCATAGTCCATAGTGCCCTTGATGTAGTGGAAAAGATGCTTGACAGCATTCCAGTGGGTGACACCAGGATCTGTGAGGAAGAATGCAAGTCGACCAACTGTATATGCTATATCTGGGCAAGTAGTGCAAAGGAGATACTGAAGAGAACCAACTGCGCCACCATAGTCAATAGATCCCATGAAATTGCGCTCCTCAGGAGTCCTTGGGACTTGCTCCTTCGAAAGAGTGGCACCAGGATCCATGGGGGTAGTGACAGGCTTGCAATCGGCCATATTGAAGCGACTAAGCATGTTGACACAGTACTGATGCTGAGAGAGGGTCAAGGCGCGTTTGGAGCGATCCCTGTCGATCTTGATGCCAAGGATCTCCCTGGTAGGACCAAGATCACGGATTTTGAAGTGTTTGCCCAGCTGGACAAGCGCATTCTTGATCGCCTCAAGAGACTTGGATGCAAAGGTCATGTCGTCCACAAAGACAGGTAGGATGACGCGAACATCACCTTTCACATAAACATAGACTGCAGCATCAGAATAGATCTGCTTATAGCCAAGGGACTCCAACACAGCGCACATTTTGCGATTCCAGCGATTTCCACCCTGTTTGGTGCCATAGACCACCTTCTTCAGCTTGCAGACAATGTCCTTGGGATCTCCCTCAGGAAATCCAGCTGGCTGCTCCATGTAGACATCACAGTCGATTTCACCATTTAGATATGCATAGGAGATGTCGACAGACCACAAATAGAGATCATGGATTGCAGACATGGCAAGGATGATGCGCAGAGTGGGAAGGCAAACAGTTGGGGCGAAAACCTCGAGATATTCGAATCCAGGGCGCTGATTAAATCCCTGGGCTGTATATAAGCTGAGCCTAGGTATAGTGCTCAAAGGAGCCATCAGCATGGAACTTCTTAGTGAATACCTACTTGGATCCAATCACAGGACGATCCTGTGGTCTAGGAACAAGATCCCATGTGCCATTGGCCTTCTGCGCAGTGATCTCATTGAGGGAAGAGTGGGCTGAGGAGACATCACAGGCACAGGATGTGGAGGATTATGATCAGGGACAGGCACCTCAGGTGCAGGCTCATCAGGCAGTAAGTCGACCTCCCCCCCAGGAGCTGGCAACAGAGGGGGTACAGGATCATCAGAGTCCACAGAAAGCGAGGGTGGATGATAAGGTGTAGGCATGGAGGGCAGGACAGGAGGAATGCCAGGAGGCTTAGGACCAGAAAGGAAGTGGCGCTCGTTGAAATCAGCACACTCAGATATGATTGTGTGCTTGGTGAGTGGATTGTAGAACTTCCAGCCCTTGTAGCCATCATGATAGCCAAGGAATACACATTTCTCATAATGAGGAGCAAGGGAATGGCGCTTATCCTTCTGTATATGCACATAGGCAGTGCATCCCCAAACCTGGAGATGGGAGACATCTGGTTTGCGCCCATGCTATGCATAGCTCACAGGGCGTAGCCTGATCGACAGCAGCAGTAGGACACCTGTTCCAAACATGAACAACAGCAGCAAGAGCATCACCCCAAAAGGATATCGCTAGGCCAGACTTGGCCAACATGGCAGAGATTCACTCAGCCAGGACATGATTAGCTCGCTCAGCAACTCCATTCTGCTGAGGGCGATTGCGCACAGTATGCTTGCGCTGTATGCCACACTGGGTGGTGAACTCGAGCATCACATTGCTCATATACTCCCCTCCCTTGTCATCCCTTAGGATCTTGAATTTGTGCTCTGTCTGGGTCTCTGCATATGACTTGAACTGCTTGAATGTGCTGAAAACATCGGATTTGGCTCGAATGTGTAGTACAAAGCGATATCTCGAGTAATCATCTATGAATGTGATCCAATAGCGATAGCCAGAGAATGTCCTATAGTGTACTTCATGCACATCGCTATGCACAAGCTCAAGAGGATGAGAGGCACGCCACTCAGTGGAAGGAAAGGGGTTTGCATGCATCTTGCCAGCCAGGCATGGCTCACAGATCGGATCAGGCGATCCCTTGACATCCAGCTTGATCCCAGTGACAAGATTGCGCTCATGAAGGGCCTTGACTCCAGCAATATGATGGTGAGCAAGCCTGCGATGCCAGAGGGACAAATCTAGAGGTAGAGTTGTTGTTGGGCATGCAGAATTGGCCACAGACTCAGTAGAACCATCCAAGAACGCAGCATTGTTGTCAGTAATGGTGGCCTGGAAGAGCGGAGGCCCAGGAGGGCGAGCAAAGACCATATGAGTGGAGTTGATATTGACAACAAAGCCAGAGTGGCGAGTTAAATAAAGGACAGAGAGGAGGTTGTTTCGAAGGTCAGGAACATGCAAAACTCGAGTGAACTCGACTGCTCTAGCGCTCTTGCCCTCTATTACTGCATGGAACACAACAGACCCAACACCAGATGAATAAACCACAGTGTTGTCTACCAATTTGATAGGCATACACTAAGGGGTATAATTGCATAGCCGGTGGTGATGGGGTGTCATATGAGAAGTGGCACCTGAGTCTGCATTCCAAACAGAATCAGCATCGAGCTGAGATGACGAAAGGAGGGCACTGGAACGAAGACTCGCATTTCCTGCATGCTCGACAATGTCCTGAGCATTCTGGGAGGCAGAGTGGGCGATGGCAGGAGCAGGAGTAGAAGATGGAGTGGAAGTGGAGGAGGTGGACGCATTAGGGGTTGCAGTCGAGCTATTGGCCTGGTTTCCCTTCTTTCCCTTGTGCTTCGACGCCTTATAGTTGTCTTTGGCACGCTGGAGAGCAAAGCACTTGCAGATACAATGGCCAGGCTTGTCACAGAAGGTGCAGGGCGCAGTGAGGTCACAATGGCAGGTCCCAGCAGCAAGGACAGCGTTAGAAGAGGAGGAATGGGGCCCAGAGCCATCAGGGCGAGGGCGACGATTGATTTCCTCAGTATGGAATGCAGCCTTGACCTTATCCTTGTCGAGATCTGTGAGGAGCGCAAGAGAGGAGGTGAAATGGGAGTAATCAGGTCCAAGAGCACGAATCATGGCCATACAGGTCAATTCATCGTCGAGTTTGGCAAGATCGAAGCCAGATGAGCGCAGTTCCTTGATCTTGGCCATCCCCTGCTCAACTCGAGCAATCAGAGCAGTAAGAGACTCCTCAGGACGTTTCCTGATCCCAAAGAACTCATCATAAGCCACAAAGCGAGTGCCAGCCTTCTGTTGGATAAAGAGCGACTTGAGAGCGGTCCAGGCCTTGACTGGGTCGTCCTGGTGCTCCCTGATGTGGACCCTCTGCTCAGGAATGATGTTGAGCATGAGCTCACCAGAAGCCTTGTCCTGCTTGACATCCCAGGCCTCTTGCTCCGCTCCAGCTGTAGCAGGACGAGCTTCCTTGCCATCCACCAGTCTCCAAAGGCCTTTAGAGCGCAAGAGAGCCTTCATCTCGTCGCTCCAGGTGGTATAGTTGGTGCTATTGAGGGGCTGAATGCGATGGGAATGGGGTGTTGCCTCAGAGGACATCTTTAGGGGCTTAGCTCGAGGTCCTTATAACTGGGGTTTAGGAGCTCTTTTCGATAGGAGAGTGATGAGTAATAGGAGAGTGATGAGTAATAGGGGACTGAGATGAATAATAGGAGGTAGGAGGAGGCCAAGGGGTGCAGTGTTGCGAAGGTAGTGCTGTAGAGGGCGAAGGACGACGATGAGCGACGACTGGGGTGGTCCAGAGACACTTAAGACAGCAGAGAATGCGATGGTATGAGGAGGAGAGAAGAAACCCAAGGGGTATTGAGCAATGATAGGTTCAAAGTGGACTGAAGCGCACTAGGGGACCTAGAAGCTTTCCAATGATGATAATGACTCTCTGCCTTGATGGATCAAGCGATAAGACGATCCAGGGATAGATTTGAAGACAGAGAATCAATTGGTGAAGGAATTGAGGCGTAGATGTAAGCCGATGTTGATAGATAAGGGCTAGAGCACAGGGCTCATAACCTGTTAAGAGCTGAGGATTGAGGAAGCGGACTAGCCACTTGTTGGGTCAACTCAAGGGGCTTCTGGGAGCTTGGACTGATGTCCACAGTGAGTAACCAAGGTATATTAACAGAGGAATAAGGAAGTACAGACCTGATGTCCACAGTAAGTAACCAAGAAGGGAACCACAGTGGACAACAGGCTCTATGTGCACTTCATGTAAATACTGGTAAACAGATCAGCCACAATGCTGAATAAGTGTAAGGGCAGGGGCTCTGCAACTGCACAGAGCGATAAACAACTCAGAATGAGCTGGGGAAAGTTGGGTATAGGCATAATGAAGATGGGGAATCGAATGGTGACAACTAGGAAGCGAAATAAGAAGTAGTAAGCCATCAATGAACAATATGAGTGCGAAATCACCAAATCTAACACCAACTCCTTAGTATCATTGTCCTCCACCAACTCCACCAACTCCTCTACTAACTCCAATATGTCCATTCACAGGTTGTTTTGGCTAGCTTTGAGTGATTCTGAGTAAGCCACTAAGTTGCCCTGAAAACTACCTTCAGCCACCACAGCAGTGGGTAGAGTTTGAAGTCAATGCCTGTGTAGCACATGCAAACCAGGCAGTCTGCACACCTGCAGTTGTTCTCTTCTCCACCTACACTAATGAGCAATGGAAAGAGGCTACCTTTTCCTTATTGCACAAAACTGTCAGGTGTGCCTGCCCCCTTCAAAAAGCAGGCTCAAATGCCAAAATCTGGCCCAGCACTAGACACCATTGCTACTCCCTCTGATGCCACCTTCCAAGAAGAGAAGTTCACCATTTTCTGATCCAGTGAACAAACAGATGCCCTGGTTAGATGGTTCTACAAGTATCCTGCAGACTACAGAATACTCTTTTCAATAAATAAGGCTGAACAGGCAACCAGCATAGAAAAGCCTTTGGGAAAAGTAAAACTACAATTCACTATATCATCACAAACTCAATTTTTGCTGATGACTCAGACTAGAAAGATCACTTTGTAGCTGTGAGTGCCAAAAGGTTTACATCATCAGTAGCAAATCATATCAGCTAGTAGGTGTTATTCTGTTTATTTGAGCCCTTGCTGACCCTTGCTAGCCTTCAGAAAATGTTCATCCAGCACCATCACACTTTCAATCAAACTGGGCAGGGAATCAAACCAGGGGTATTGAGTTTGGTGAATTTGCATGAATTGATCAAGGCCAAGTTTCCATATTATGATGATTTATATGGAGTCTGGAAAGGCATTCCAAACTTCACCACAAAAGTCACAAACTCCTGACCTGGCAAATCACATAGTGCCACATTTCTTAATCTCATTACATCTAATAAATCCACTACTAAAACCACTGCCACCATCCCCTCCACTTCCAATACTGCTGCTGTCCCCAACCCCCCTGCTACTAAAACCACTGCCATCCCCATCCCTGCTGTGACCTCCAGTGCTGCCCAATCCCTTTCCCCCCCTCCACTGCTACTGCTCCCTTTGTTCCATCTACCCCCACTTCAGTCCTGGCAGCCCCTCCTAGTTCTGCTGGTGATAGATGTTGATATGGATGCTTTTGCTGAAGACAACAGCATTGATGGGATGGTGGTAGATGAACTGGCTAAGCATCCTGAGCCTAACAACATGCACATGACTGTACAAAAGGGAAAGTGTAAGATAAGTGTGCCCTTTTTTGTGTTGTATACTAATACTTCTAAGGCCATCTTGTCACCTGACCATTTGATCCAGGTCTTGATGACAGTGATGATGGTGCCAGCAACCTCACCAACTACCATTCCTGTCAAGGTGGCTTTCAGTTCATGGCTGCAAAAACAAACCATCTGCCCATGGCATCCTTATCATGCCTACCTGTATCTTGACCAATTCCACCCCCATCTCACACATCCTCCAGTGGTGAAGCTTGTGTACCACACTTGCTGTCAAAAAGTGGTGTGTTGCTGATTTCTTTGATGTTTTCTAACTTGTCAGCCAATAACCAAGGCAAGCACATTTAGCTTGACCTAGATGGCACTATTTCACAAACGACTACTGACACTACTAGTAGTGAAGGTGTTGATTCACATTGTGTCACTCTTATAATAGGAAAGAACCATCATCTTGTGATCAAATTGAAGCATGTCCACAATGAACAGGTGTATAATCTCAAATGGGAAAAAATGCAATATGAGAATTCTAACACACACAAGCTTGATTCATCAGTGTGGTATTGAAAACAAGAAAGCAGACATCTGCCTTGAGGAAGCAAAAGCTTATGCTGCCAGTAAGCTCATAAAGATAAAACAAGTTGAGCTGGAGGTGCTGCATCTTACATTGATGATGAAAGATATTGGCCCTGGTGGCTCAAGTCTTTTTGGAAGGGATGCTAAGTGAATGGACAATTTTGTTCTACTTTGTTACAAGTCTTGTATGTATGTGTGGGGAATGGATATGTTAATGTCTTCTTGATACCCTACTTTGCAGTAGTATAGTCATTAACCTTTGATGAAAAGTATGTCCTTCACTGCCATTAATGACATCCCCTGCTTCTCTCTCAGATTATTCATTTAATAAACCTCCCTCTTCCCTAGCCCAGTTTTCTGGAGCCACTTTTTGTGTTGACTTTGGACCATATCACTGCTTTTCAAATAAAATGACCATATTGTGAAGAATAATGCAACAAAGGATCCAGTTTCATGTATAATCAAGTTTCTTCTGGGATTTGATGATAATTTGAAGCTCTCTGAATGATTGAAATCTGCCTGTGAGTGCACCAAATGCATGTTCCACCCCAACCTGAACCAAGATTTATAAGTATGGATTAAATGAACAAATAGATTCAATCTACCTTGGACAAGAAGTAGTGAAATGTTCATTAGTCTTTGGTCAACTGCTGTTCCCTTGGCTTCTTAAAGTGGGGGATGAGCCAGATAGAGAAAGGGTAGGCACTATCACCCCATATCCACTCATTATTTGCAAGTGAATTGTGCTTCTGAAAGATATGGATGCCTTTGAATGCAAAGGCATCATGTGCACTATCTGGATGACCCAGTCTATAGTCCACAATTAGCAGGCTGTGAGGCATGATAACAAGCAAAACAAATTCTGACATTAACATAAAGAAATAATTATGGTAGTTATTCACATGATGATTTATAGAATATCTTGACTCTCTATCATGAAAGGTCTCTCCATAGTATCTAGGCTTCTGAAATATTGAAATGGATCAGCAAAATGCATCCTCTGCTACCTCTGAGGCACCACAGATATGGAGCTCTGATTTGACAGAAACAAAGTATCATTGAACATGGACTCCCATGGTTTCTCAGATGCTGGATGGTTGCAAAACCCCAACAACTCCAGATCTGTCTCCAGATACATTTTTATTAGCAATCAAGGCACTATTTCCTGGCCCAGCAAACTGCAAAGCATGGTTGCACTATCTTGTTAAGAGCTAAGGATTGAGGGAGTGGACTAGCCACTTGTTGGGTCGACTCAAGGGGCTTCTAGGAGCTAGGAATGATGTCCACAGTGAGTAACCAAGGTATACTAACATAGGAATAATGAGGTACAGACCTGATGTCCACAGTGAGTGTTACAATCTTTTTCCTTTTTCTTCCCTCTTGTCCGCTCGTATACACTTCGCTCATCCCTTTCTGTTAGTTCTTCCTCTTCTCGTCGTCGAACAACAACTTTCTCTTGAGGCCATCAACGCTTTCTTCGGATGATGACTCCTACCTTTATCTCTCAGGCTTACGTTCTTCCCTGAGTAGTATCCTGAACTATCGTCTCGTCCTCTCACCTTTCGCCTTCCAATGACTTCCTCGTGTTGTCATTTCCTTTCTAAGGTAG
>JBBPTV010001278.1:0-10543 GCA_038094275.1 Tubosaeta brunneosetosa | reverse complement strand
GTGGAAGCATAGGCGATTAAGATATAGAGTACGAAGTCGTGTCTTGACGATGGCCATAGAGGATAAAACAATTGGAGATCCTCCTCCCGCAATCGGCAGAAGCGATCCCAGTGTGATGGATAGTGTCGAACATCAGCTCCCAGAGTCTGTAGTGCCTCGAGGACTTCGGTTGACTCGGGATCGACGTGAGCGAGATGGTTGAACCCGGAAGAGAGTACGTAAGAAAGCATCGGCCAGGATTCAGATGGGACGGCGTTCCCGCGAGAAGGTTCCTGTTTTATGAAGGAAGATAGATAGCGCATACACGACCGCGCTGCCTCTGCATGGGCCTCACACGGGACGATCTGGTACATAGGGAGTGTCGTTCGGCCAGTCAAGAATTCCTGAAGAATGGTCTTTAGCGAAAGATACACAAACGGAGAGTATTGACGTACCTTGACGGTGAAATGGGATAATGACATAACATCCGTCTCTTTGTAGTGCGTTACAAGACTGGACAACATATTTAGCAGCTCAACTCTCGGCGACGGCGTCTCGCGAATGACCTCCCTGGCCAGTGAAAAGTCAATTGAAAGCACGTCGAGAATCTGAACTAGACGGAGTGGCTCCAATGCCACCATGAGATAGACGAGCACACGCCGGGCCAGCTGTCCTTCCATCCTTCGCTCGTCGATCCCATCAAGGATCCTTTCATATGTCGCTTCAAGCTCATTTGGGAGACTGTCAAGTACTTCTCTCGCTTCCACCACGGTCGTACATTGGTTAAGGACATCGAGTTCACACTGAACCCACCGGAACCTAGGAATTCGGATCAATGAGACGTAGACCAATCTCGTGAAATAAAGATATACCTCCCCTCCGCTTTTCGATTCAGCTTTGTATGGATCTCATGCTTCATCTCCTTATCGACAAATTTTAGCCGACTGTGTAAGCTCAGCTCCCGCTTAATATGCAACTCTATGTCTGCCGCCAATTCTTTGGCCACAGCCTCGTAAGAAAGCGAAGGAAGCTTTGCAAAATGACGGATCATGTCTTGGTGTGGCCGGCTGGTCACGACCAGCCGAACTTTGCCGTCCGAATTGAGGTTGACAAGAGCACGTAGAAGTGGCTCTGTGTCCGCGCATTCATCAAGAGCGTCGATTACTACGATGGGCTCGCGGATAAAGCGATTCGCAACGAGTGATACAAAATCAGACAGTTTGTCGAGGTCGTCGAGAGACAAGGAACCCTTTTCTTTCTGTTCGAGTATATTGTTCGGAATGTCCAAGGGGTGAACGCGGAGGTCGATAAGGTGACGACACAGTTGGGAGAGCAGGGAGCGCATCATTTCGGTTGGACTCCTCGACCGCGTGTTCTGGAAGTCGAAGTAGAAGAATACCACCACTTCTTCTAGTCGTAGCTCTGTTTTTAGGTGCTCGATCGTGGATGCGCTAACCAGCATGGGTCGGTACCGGCACAGGTATGAAGAAGAAGAACTTACATTAGCACCGACTTTCCGCAGCCAGCTGTGGGCAGGTTCATTAGCGAGATGTCACGGACTCAAAAGGCATTAGATATCTACCTTTACCGTGCAGCCACAAAAACTGCGTTCCGTGACTCTTCCACTTTCTATATACCTCCGTCTTGGGAAACCACTTGCAGGTGCCTTCTTGACGCAGCTGGATTGTGTGATTGTGTTTATCTGTGCAGTCCAGTGCAGCGAGCCATCGCACGACCTCCAACATTCGACCTGACGTCAAGATGTGACCAGTTAGCCCATGCGTAAAGCAGAATACACACGGTGAGAGTCCGTCTGACTTCTTATCACGGGTTCGTTGTTCGCGCCTGACGAGGATCCGTCCACTGCGTTAATACTGTCGAGGCTGCATTGAGAAGACGGGCATCTCTGTTTGAAGGCGAGACACATACATGCTAGTTGCCGAAGGTCCCTGACAATGGCACCCTGGGGCGGGCAGAGAACTGACATTGGGTGCCCCTGATGCCGATGGTTGATGTCGGAGCCTCTCACGATTCCTGGACAGCAGCATTAAGTCCAACAAATATCCAGACACGGCCAGGAAACCCACCAAATGTCGGGAGTAGTCAAGAAACGGAACATATTTTTGTGTTTTTCAAAGAGGGCCATCGCTGAAGTAAGTTTGTCTTCGGTAGGTCTACCAAGAGGTTGAAGAGGGAGCGTGGCACGGCCAGTGCCAGGTTTGAGCATATCGTCTATTTCCTTCAATTTGGCCAGACACGAGGGCAGCTCTCCACTGAACAGCCAGTCGGTTAGTCTGTCATCGATGGTATACTCCGTGAAGGAAGCTTCAGTGATAACTTCAAGAATGGTATCAGCGGATGTACGGATTGTTTCTAGCTGGCATCGAAGCCCTTCAGAAACGTCAGGGTTTTGGCTATTCGCAAGTAACAATGCTGATCGACGGATTGCATTTGAAGTAGTTACGATCTCGTCTAGAACTTGTTTGCAGCGGGCCTCCAAGCCCAGTGGCATAGTCGTTGTGCAAGTTGTTGGAGTACAATGGGGTCAGTGGTAAAGGGTGGTGTAGCTCAGTTGTAGTAGTGCACAGCCACTTACTCATTTCCCATTTAGGTTCTGCGAATTTGTCACGATGTCGGAAAACGTGACAGCCATCTTGACCATAGCTGGTACAGACTCAAGTGGAGGTGCTGGTATCCAGGTCAATTTCGATAGATATATCTTCCCATCTGATCACTGATACCTATACAAGGCTGATCTGAAGACATTCGCAGCGCACCAGTGCTATGGAACCAGCGTCGTGACCGCAATGACTGTACAAAACACCACTGGCGTCCAAGGTGTCCATGGAACGCCCCCGGAGTTCGTTGTGCAACAGGTGCGTGTCCATCCTCCCCCTCTTTCGCTCGCGTGATCAGTCTGGTTAGATGCGGTCCGTCCTCGACGACATCGACGTGCGCGCCATCAAAACGGGCATGTTGTTCAGTGCAGACATCACCAAGGCCGTCGTGTCGGCACTCCAGTGCCAGTTTGAGTCCCATGGCCGTGTCCCTCTCGTCTGCGACCCTGTCGGTGTCTCGACGTCTGGACATGTCTTGTTACAGCCGGACGCTATCAACAGCATTATAGATGGGCTGTTCCCCTTGTCCAAGGTCATCACGCCGAACCAAGCAGAAGCGGAACTGTTGCTCAAGGAACGTTCACTCCCCTGCAAGATCGCGTCACTCGGTGACATGCTCGTTGCAGCACGGAATTTGCTCCAGCTTGGATCCGAGGGGGTGTTGCTCAAGGGCGGCCACGTTCTTGTGTCAGAGGACGATATTCGTTACCTCCAGGTCCCGGAAGGCACCCAGTTGGACATCCGACCCGCGTTCCTCCTGGAAGAAAATATGGAAATCCTCAGAAAAGGCGAGACCGGCGTTCTCGTCGTGGACGTGCTGTGTCAACGAGATGTCAAGACCATCACGCTGTACCCTCGACTGCGCATAGACACGAAGAGTACCCACGGAACGGGATGTACACTCAGTGCAGCACTTGCCTGTGCTCTCTAAAAGGGCCTTTCAAGTAAAGGATTATCGTGGCATTCCTCGAGTCACCTTTTGTTCATGTTTTCCAGTGGAGGAAACCACCGCGCTAACAACTGTGTTCACGCACCTTGGTATTGAGACTGCCCCGCCGATCGGGAAAGGATATGGCCCTTTAAACCGCCTCCATTCAACGTCGACACTCGTCGTCCAGCCATAAGCTCGTCCGTCCCAATAGTCTTGGAAACTCTCCGAAGCATTCCCCACAGATGCACTCCTGGCCATCCGTTCCCACTGACACACAAGTTAATTCACACTACAGCGGATCTATGGAAATCATACGTCCAATATGATTTTGTCGTTCAGCTCGGCAATGGCACGCTCAACAGACCTTTCATTCACTTTACCAAGTACGCACTCTCCTCTCACGTTTGCGTGTGCCGTCTTCACCTCCCCTTCAGGTAAGACTATCTTTATTTGAAGTACTATTCCAGAGCATACTCGAAGGTCGTCTTCTGAACCTTTGGACAACGTCGTTGACGTGGGGGCCTAGCCTCCTCGCAACCAAGTTCCATGACTTCAACACATCGCCGATGCTACGGCAGTAGTGAATAGCATTGCATCAGAAAGCCGCATGCACGTCTCGTTTTGCGCCGCATTCGGGATCACGTTGGAAGAACTGGAGAGCACGCCCGAGTCCCCTGCGACGACGGCCTATGGAGCCTTCCTCCTCGATGCAAGCATACAAGGTATGGAGCCGTCGCATCTTTATGCCCGCCCACATATCTGTTTTAGGAGATACAATGAAACTCTTACTCGCTACATGCCTCCTGGGATACGGTGAATCTGGTGTCTGGCTCGAGAAAAAATTGCGAAGCCGAACGCACGTGGGTCAAGTGGCAGAGGAATTCAAATCGCGCAAGTGGATTGAGGATGGTTGGCTGGTAAATTATATGGATGTACACCTTGAATTTTCCTTTTCTCTGACTCGATACCCTTCCAGCCCGATTACTCCGCCAGGATAGATGACTCAATCGCCACGGCTCTCCGCTACACGCAGAGCGAACTCCGCACGATCGCAAGCAATGAACAACGCTCGGAGAGAACGCTTGGCAAGCGTTGCCAAAGATCGCCTCGGTTATCAAGAGTACTTGGAACTGCTCAACACTCTCGACAAAAGCATTATCGCCTACTATAGTAAGTTGCAGAAGAAGGGACCCGAAGTCAACGGAATCATGAACGGCGGTGGATCTTCCGTCGAATTGCCGAAGCCACCACCCTCCGCACTCGGCCTTGGCCCAGATGATGATCTTTATTTGGTGGTTCCAGATCAGTTGAAGCAATTAGTGGAGACGAGACGGAACTGTGTTACAGTGGTAGGAGGTGTCTTTGACGAGAAGGAGCGGACGTGTCCAGGTCGGGTCTGGGGTCTCCCTCAGAAGAGTATCTATGAAGGATTGGAGGAGGCTGTCAAACGTGACTCCCAGGGACCACCTCAGCAGAACGGCAGCGATAGCGGGCCACGGACTACACCCCCAAATGCTCCGCAGGGAGATGAGATGGATGTGGGATGACTCTCGGGGACGCATCCGTTATGTTGTTAACCCTAATCTTATTCTTCATGTTCATCACTCACCCTCACCTTCACGTGTACTCTGATTTGCAACCATGCTTGCTCATTACATTGTACTATCTGCTCAACTGGTATGAAACGTATATTCTGCAAGATTACAAGGTACTTCGGGTAACTAGGGGTTTAGCTTGTGCTTTTTCGATTTTCTGGGGGACTCTCCATCGACCTTGCTACGTTTCTTTCCCTTTGGCTCTTTGGTTTTCGCTAGTTTGTCCTTGGACGAGGAGGCATTATTAATGGCCCTGAGCAGCAAAGCGTCAAAGTCTTCATCGTCCGTCGACAAGTCTTCCGACCGAGACTGTTGAGATCGTTTCTTTTCCTTTGACTCTTCAGTTTTGGCTGGCTTATCTTTTGATGGGGCATTATTGATGACCTCGACCAGCAAAGCGTCAAAGTCTTCATCGTCCGTCGATAAGTCTCCCGACCGAGGCTGTTGAGATCGCTCCTTTCCTTTTGACTCTTCAATTTTCGCTGACTTGTCTTTGGATGAGAGGGGAATCTTGGGGAGCTTGTCCAACAAAACGCGCAAGCCTTCATCGTCCGCCGACAACTCTGCCGACTGAGACTGCTGAGATCGCGCACCATAAGGTACGAAAGCGTGTGTGAGCAGGTCCTTTGAATAAGATGGACGGGGAGGATTTTTGTAGACAGCGTGTTGGTCCTCCTCGGTGGCAACTTTGGTTGGCTGCGCAGACAGCACAAGGTGGTGCGACACCCGCTTCGGAGCTGATAGCGTGCGGGTCAGCGAGGAAACGCAGCAAAGAGAGGTGTCGTTCACCAATGTACAGTCTCCCGCCCTTTCTCTGTCGAGGGAGGAGGCAGGACAGACCTCGGAGTTCTTCAGCCCTCGCGACCTCCGCGTCGTCGTCGCCGATGGACCAGACGTCGTACGATGCATTCTTTCTTGACAATTCGCCGATGCGCGCCGTCCGAAATGAGGAGGGAGGGTCAATCTCGAGTCCTTTCAAGTGTTTTGGTTTGATCTAGCAGTTGGTGAGCTCGGAGCGTCGCGGGGACGAGAATGCCACTGCGTACCGAATCTGGGACCTGGATGAGCCAAATCTCGGTGTCTTCATCGTGCTTGACTGCACCCCACTCGAATGTGCCAACGTCGACGGTGTGGTCGAGCAACTGGGCACCCTCGGGAGGCTCATATGCCCAATGCGGGTCGTCTCCATCGTTCTTGCCGTGGTCTGTCGGGACGATGGGGGTCTGCTCGGTCTTTTTCTTTCTTGATTTCTTTTTCGTGAGCGCAGTTTTCTCGGTGATGCCAGTCTCGAAATCTGTGTCGGACGACGGTGACATCACTTTCTATTGCTCCGCCTCAATCGACAGCTAACAGACTCAAAAACATTTCCAGTTTTGGATGTTTGGCAAAGGCTTTAGAAATAAACAGACATCACGGCGACTCATCAGACCGAAAAATAACCAGCTCGAAATTTGGAGATGCTGACTCCGATGAAGTCCTCAGTGACGGCGACTAGAATGAATGTTCTGAGAGGCATCCATTGATTAGTACATGGATTCATCGTCTCGAGGCATGTATAGCAATTCCGAGACTTAGAGAATGGCTACTAGAGCTCAGTAATCAATTTTGACCTTTCTAGATTGCCACCGTGATGCATCGCCCGTTTGGTATGGTGCGTTCTCTAGTTTTCATCACTGGCATTGACGGCGGCGGCATCTGTTGTTTGACCTCTTCCATGCCTTGGTCTTGTCGTCGTCGTTCCCGTGTGACAGAAGATTTGGGGTTTGGCCATTCTGGGAGTCTGGCTCTGTGCCGGATTCCGGGACTGCTGACTCAGCGGACTTGTTGCTCCGTCGGGACTTGAAAGCTTGAGTCGCTGTATCAACTCTATTTTGCACCAGATTGAACTCAAAGCTGCCGCGTGCAGCTCCCGGCTCCCGGCTCCCGCCCATGTCCCACGCCCCTCCTGGAGCCTGCTGAAAAACAGTGGACTTGTACACTGTACCTGCGACATTGCATGAGAGTAGACTGCTACGGTAGTACCATCCTGCATCAGGAAAAAGGCAGAAGTCTAAAGCTGACTAAAAACACCCTAAATCGGACTTTGGTGGCTGATGGCGGCCCGCTTAGTCACAGCACGAGCAGAAAGCCAAATTAGCCTGTTAGCCAGCATCGTCATTTTTCGGCCTGTAAAATTTCCACTGTGTTGTCACATTAGAGCTACCCTAATACTTTTTCCATCAATATACCAATCACTTGCTTCAGATTATGGCTGCTGTCAACACAATGTGCATAACACAGTGCCTGCCTCAGTGCGAAACAACAACAACATCAATGTACTATCTACACACAAATCAAGTTAATCTGGCTAAATATGTGTTGAGTCTGTATGCATGAGGTATCTGTTAGTCAATTAGACTGTCTTAAGCACCTGGACGACCTGATAGACGACGCGATGATGCTGGCTAACGGGCTATTCGGCTTTCTGCTCGCACTGTGACTAAGCGAGCCGCCGTTAGCCGCCGAAGTCCAATTTAGGGCATTTTTAGTCAGCTTTAGACTTTTGCCTTTTTCCTGATGGCCATCAACGACGACGACAATGTTAGGGTTCTGCACTGGTCAACCCACACACGTCCCATTATAACCCGTACCTGTATGACCCGCGGGTGCCGGTGAGGCCTTGGTAGGTGCACCTCTCACCATTGTCATCAGCCGTTGCGCCCTCAGGCATGTCGTCCTGGGTGGGGCACACCATGACGCTGCCCCTACCCTCCTCATCTCACAGGTGTTGTGTGGGTTGTTATGCCCTGCACTCGTTGTCCTTTGGGTGCGCGTACACGTGCATGACTGCTCCTCCCGTTGTTCGTCCAGGGTGGAGGGCGCACTGTCGTGTTGCCCCACCCTCTCGTCATCTTGTAGTGATGCACGTGCCGTTGCACCCCGCTCGTCGTCCTGGGTGTGGCGCGGTTGCGCCCCTCCCTGCCATCATGGTGGTGGTGGTGCCATATGCCGTTTCACCCCCCACGTGTTGTCCTGGTGGGTGGTGAGTGCGCCGTTGCGCTCCCCTGCCTTCTTCGTCGTCCTATGGGTGGTGGGCATGCCATGCACGGTTGCACCCCTCCTCACCATTGCTGTTGCAATCCCCGTGCATCGTCTAGGTGGGTGGTGGGCGCACTGTTGCGCTTGGGCCCTCATCATCGTTATCTGGTGGGTGGTGGCCATGCCATGCACAGTTGTGCCCCTCCTGCCGTCATGGTGGTGGTGACGTGCACCACTGTGCCACCTGTGTTTTGTCCTGGTTGTTGTCGTCTGGTGCGTGTGCCGTTGTGCTCCTCGCGCGTTGTCCTGCTGCATGCCGCAATGACACCATTGCGCCCCCGCTGCCTTGGTTAGTAGTAGGAATGCCATTGCGCTCCCCTCGCCCTCCTCGTCATGTGGGGTGGGTGTCCATTGCGCCTCCCTGCTTGCCGTTGCGCTCCTCGTCGTTTTGTGGGTGGTGAGCGCACTGTGTGCCGAATGAGTGTGGCAGAGTGCAGCAGAGTCTGGCGGAGTGCGGTGGAGTGCGGTGGAGTGTGGCGGAGTGTGGCGGAGTGCGGTAGAGTGCGGTAGAGTGCAGCAGAGTGCGACGGAGTGTGGCGGACTCTACCACACAGTCCATCAGAGTCTGCTGCAATCCGGCACAGTGCGACAGAGTGCGGCAGAGTGCGACAGACTCCAAGAGGATTAGATCTAGAGTCATATATTCATGCACACTCAAATATTCTACAGTAATGCACCTCCGTCCTCATCCTGGCAGTCCTAATCGCGGGCACGCGGTTGCGCCGCCTGCCTTGTTCTCATCGCCACAGCGCCCCTCATCATCTGGGCCGTTGCGGGGCCCCCCTCGTCCTTCTCGTTTTCGTCCTGGTAGTGGTGGACGCGTGGTTGCGTCTCGTCATCCTCGTCCTTGTCGCCGCAGTGTGTGCGGTGGTGCCGTCGCGCCCCCACGTTATCCACATCGTCACGGTTGTGGTTGGCGTACCGTTGCGCCGCCTCGCCCTTCACCTGCCACGACGTCGCCGCATGGTAGTGGTGGGCGAAGCATTGCACTACCCTTGCGCTCGTCGTCGTCCACCCCCTTGCGGCATCCATGTCGTTGTCGTGTGGTAGTGGCACACCGTTGCGCATGTCGTCATGTGGCGGCGGGAGAGCGGCAGGTAAGCTGTCGCCCCCCCTTGCCTTCCCCGTCGTTGTTCTTCGCCCCTGTCGCCGGCGGGTGGGTGCGCCATTGCACCCCCTCGCCCTTGTCGTCATTGGCGCTGTGGTGATGGTGCACCTTAGTGCCCTGCTACCGTCGTGGTTGGTGTGCCCGGCCCCCTCATCCTGCTCGTCGTCGTCGGCGCTGTGGTGATGGTATGTTGTTCACCCCCCTCGCCGCGTCCTCGTCGTTATGGTGTGGGAGGCGCGTTACTGCTCCCCTGCCCCTGCCCCCTCTTCCGTATCCTCGTCGTTACGGTGGGGGTAGGCACGATGCCGCTCCCCTGCCCTTGCCGTCGTTGTGGCTGGCGCGCCTGCGCCTCCTCGTCTCGTTCCTCATCGTCGGCCGGTGTGCTATTGCGCCACCTCGTCTCCGCGTCCTCGTCGTTATGATAGGGGTAGACGCGCTGTTAAGCTGCCATCGTCGTGGTAGGTGTGCCCACATCCCCTCGTCCTGCTCCTCGTCGTCGGTGCTGTGGCGGCAGTGTGCCGTTGCGCCCCCTCGCCCACACCCTCGTCGTCAAGGTGGGGGTAGACGCGCCGCAGTGGTGTGGCAATGAGTTGTGTGCTTGCCCTCGCCGTCGCCGTCGTGGGCACGTTCCACGTCGCCGCAGTTGTCGTTGGCGCAGTGGCGGTGGAGATGGTGGAGGGAAGTCCCCACAGTCGTCGTCGTCGTCATGAACACGCTGTCCGCGGTTGGTGCGCCATTGCGCCACTTCGTTATTGTTGTTGTCGTCAGCGGGATGGTGGACGTGCCGTAGCACCCACACTGGGAAGGTATGTTACTTGACGCCAGCAGAGTGCGCTCTGTTTAGCAAGGTCAAACCCGGACATGATCGCGTTCACGGAGAAGGTGGAAGTATGTTGGCGTGGCTGCACGCGAGAGGCGGCGGGGGCAGCGGGCAGCAGGGAGGACGGAGAAGATGGAAGTACGTTGGCGTGGCTGCGCGCGAGAGGCGGCAAACGGGGGGGCAGCGAGCAGCTGGGAGGCTATCGGACAGAGGCGGTGGGCAAGCAGAGTTAGGGCTCCGCTTCAACCTGTTGCCGAGTTGCCGACTGACGCCAGAAGTTTTCCCAGACTCCCAGACTCCCAGACAGCCGGAAAGGCCATTTCCTGAACGTCCTCTGTTCACCTCAGATATTACGCGGTTGTTCGGATAGGGTCACGTCGTTTCTTTCTACCTCATTGTGCGGCGGTAATGAGC
>JBBPTV010001277.1:0-10544 GCA_038094275.1 Tubosaeta brunneosetosa | reverse complement strand
TCATCTGCTGAGTTCACAGCCCTACACAGGCCTGTGAACCTCTACAATAGTAAGTACCTTTCTATAATGTCTGTGACACTACACATGTCTGTCCAGACCTGTACAGCCTATGGTTGGTTTGCTGATGTTGTCGTATGGCGAAAGGGCATTGCGCCACCTCGTTGCTTGGTGGCAGCGCAACCCTCGCCCGCCTTGTAGTGGTGGGGGACCGCTGTGGTTTGGCGGTGGGAAAGCCGTTGTGCTGCCTTGCCTTCATCGTCGCCGTGGTGACGCACTGGCATGCCCGTTTCGCCTTTGGTCGTCGTCGCAAAGTGGCATGCCGTTGCGGTGGTCTTGAGTGAATCGGTGAGACGGGAATAGTGGAACAATGGACTGTGTAAGGACCGAGGCGGTGGAGCAGGTAGAGGGGGTTTGATTCCGAGCGAGACGCTAGCAATGCTTCGTCACTGAGGGTCCAAAACATATTCGACAAGGGAAAGGCAAAACAGGCAACGCCGGTTTCACTCGTCTGGAACATGCAAGAGAGCTTCTGGCATTTTCCCACTGCTCTGGCCTAGAGATCAGAATAGGTAGGCATGGTAAAACCGCACAGAAAACGACGTACTTGAACAGTCACGCATGTCCGGTCCCCATGGCAGATTGCACGATCAGATGAAGGTGGTCTTGTCCACCTTCAGCATGTTGACAAGATTCGGGAGAATGGAAGGCAGGTAGTGTCCAGAATGTCATTCAAGACGGGCACAAGGAAGGCGACCATCGACCTGCAGGTGGTCAGCAATGGGACATACTAGTGAGGGGGGAGCAAAACAGACGGAAGGTGGGCTGGGAGGGTATAGATTTCGAGCAGACAGCGTCCAGAATGGCGCAAGGTGGGTGCGAGGAAGCTGACGGTCGACCCACAGGTGGTGCCGCTCCATGCTTTATTCCACAAGGAGAGCGGCAGCGTGCAGCATATCAGAGTGACGAGTCAACGAAGTGACAGTCACGTGGTCGTGACTGCACTGTTGCGCTGATTATCGCCTGCTCGTTTCTCCTCATTCTTCCTTCTCCACTACCACAGGTTTCACACTGCGAATTCCTTCTGCTTCTCATTAGTATGGCCTGGCAAGAGGCACATGGAGGCCAACAATCTCAGTCTTGGCCTATACAAGACTTGGCTCCTGTGAGTACAACAATCATTCTAGATAGATCTACCGCTGATTTCTTCAGTCGGGTGGTCATTATCAAGATCACCCCATTGATGACCAATCTACTGGTCGGTCCCCAGCTCCTGTGAGTACAACCATCCTAGATAGATCTACTGCTGATTTCTTCAGTCTGGTGGCCAGGATCAGTACCATCATCAAGATCAACTCATTGATAGGCAATCTACTAGTCATCAGACTCTGGCACCTGTGAGTACAATCATCCTAGGTGGATATACTACTAACTTCTCTAGTCTGGTGGCCAAGATCAGCACCATTATTAGTATCAGCCCATTGATGGGCAATCTACTGGTCACCAGACCATGACACCTGTGAGTACAATCATCCTAGGTGGATATACTACTAACTTCTCTAGTCTGGTGGCCAAGATCAGCACAATTATCAGCATCAGCCCATTGATGGGCAATCTACTGGTCACCAGACCATGGCTCCTGTAAGTACAACCATCCTAAGTGGATCTACTGCTGATTTCTTCAGTCTGGTGGCCAGGATCAATACCATTATCAAGACCAGCCCATGGATGGGCAATCTACTACTCATCAGTGTTTAGCTCATGTGAGTACTATTATCCAAAATGATTGTACTGCTAATTGTTTTAATCTGACCTCTAGGATCAATACCATTATCAAGATCAGCCTATTGGTAGGCAATCTACTGCTTATCAGTCACTGGTTTCTGTGAGTACTATTATCCAAAGTGGATTTATTGCTGATTTTCTTAGTCTAGTGGCCAGGATCAGTACCATTTTCAATACCAGCCTACAGGTGGGCAATCCACTGCTTATCAATCTCTGGGTTCTGTAAGTACTATAATTTAGAGAGGATGTGGCTGATTGCTTGAATCTGGTGGCCAGAATCAATACCATTATCAAGATCAGCCAATGGATGTACAATCTACTATCTACCAGCCCTTAGCTTCTGTGAGTATTATTGTCCAATATAAATTCACTATTAATGGCTTCAATCTGGTTACCAGGATCAATACCATCATCAATATCAGGCCATTGGTGGGCAATCCACTCCTTATCAGCCACAAGCTGTAAGTACTATTATCCAAAGTGGATTTATTGCTAATTTCCCAAGTCTGGTGGCCAGGATCAGTATCATTATCAACACCAGCCCATGGGTGGGCAACCTTCTGCTCATCTATCTGTGAGTACTATCATAGAGTGAATTTACCACTGATTTCCTCAGTCTGGTGGCCAGGATCAATACCATCATCAATACCAGCTCAATGATGGATCATCTATCATTCACCAATCTCTGGGTTCTGTGAGTACTTTTATTCAAAGTAGGTCTATTGCTAATTCCTTCAGTCTGATGGCCAGGTCCATCATTATCAAGACCAGCCCATTGATAGGTCCTCTACTGCTCACCAGACCTTGGCTCCTGTGAGTACTATAATCAAAAGCAAATCTTCTGCTAATTGCCCTAGTCTGTTGGCCAGGATAAATACCATTATCAAGACCAGCCTATTGATAGCTCTACTATCCATCAGCCTCTGTATTCTGTAAGTACTATTATTCAAAGTATTTTGGCTGCTGATTTCTTTAGTCTGGTGTTCAGGCTCAGTACCCATTTTATCAAGGCTCCTTTGATAGGCTAGCCACTATTAATCAGCCTCAAGCTTTTGTGAGCATTCTACATATAGCACTTCTATTACTAACTGCTTTAGCCTGTTGGCCAGAGTCAATATTCATTCCATCAGAATCAGTCCTTTGATGGACCATCTACTTCTAATCAGTCATTTGCCTCTGTAAGTATTCTTTATACAAAGTCTTTAGTGCTAACTATAATATTACTTCTTAGGAGTTCTCTGGCATCACCATGAATCTTCTAACAGCAAATAGTGGAGATATGGATGTATGTTTAAAATCACAATAATTTATTTCCACTTTCTATACCATCTAAATAGGCACCAAACCACCCTATTGGAGATCCTATCATACACAACCCCTCTTGCCTTACAGTAAGTCTCATTTACTCATGCATACAAGCAGCTTATCTATTATCAGAGAAATGTTGCCCTGAGAGATATTGCTTGGAACATTATTCAAGCAGGGGTAAGTGTGGCTTTAGATTATAGTTGGCTAATTTAAACATTTTTTTCTATTCAAGGGGCTTGGAAACAATACATCCTCTATAGCTCAAGACATACCCTTAGCTCCTTCCATGGTGAGTTACAAATGTTCTATATCAGTTTCAAGTGTGACATCTTATCAAAAACAGGGCAATGCTATTTTGGATATGATGTACCCACAGTTGAAGGATTGTATAGAGTCTGAGTGGTGCTTTCCCTTTAAGAAAAATGAAGCACCTTCCTTCCAATCTGTAGTCATCACAAGTGAGTTGTATGTTTCATACTCAACTGACAACTAATCAATAATTTGTAGACCCAGCTGTAAAAAGACTCAGCACTAATAAGTGTTCTCATATCTTTCGTTGTATGTCTTTTCATAGTTTTTATATATTCATGCCTAATTTTTCTTCTCTAGTTTTCAAACAATACCATGTATCCAGTAAGTTCCACACAGACATATTATATAGTCTATAACATGTTACAGGTGCCACTAGAACACGTGTATGGCATATGGTGGAGTCTGTTCACAATTTGACTTCTATTTCCCTTAAAGATCTTGTGCCAGAGTTGCTTAAGAGTAGGTGGAAATCAATTAATCAGGTTGATTATATGTCTAATTGAGATAGGTCTTAAAAAATTGTTTGAAGAAACCAATGCCATTACCAACCTGGTTTTTAAAGAAGAGATCACTCTTCTGATCTCTGCTTCTCGACAACAACTCACAGGCAATATCTTTAGCAGTCAAAATGAACTAGAACACCCCTTTTTGTCTCCTGGTCAATACAAGGCAATAGCCTCTGCTATTCTCTCTTCACTTCTACAGAAAAAAATTGCCAAGGCAGCTGACTGCCTTCTTGAGAGATCTCTTAGTGTGGACAAGGCATTGGGAAAGCTGAACACATGGTGGGCTAGTGTAGATAAAGAAGTTATCAGTAAGTTTTTGATCAACTCTCTATCTGATTGCTAATACATTTGAAAAAATGAAATATTAGTGAGCAACCAAGCAATAGTCAGCCAAGTGAATTCTGTGAGTAAGCTATCATTGTAAATTGCAATGATTAAGGCTCTTTAGGCATCTGATTTCATTGGTGAAACTCACAAGATAATGCGAGATGTCTTTGGGTATAAAAATCCAGAAGCAGAGAACTTTGCTTTTCTTGCATTTCAACAAGCTGGAGAAGACAATAGAATGGACCCTCTTCCTCATCTTTTGCTAGGAATATCAACCAATGAGTTTTCTTTAGATCCAGAGCACTTGACTCTGGAACAGCTTGAGTTCTGCCATGATATAGTTCATGGGGAGGTAAGTGGCATCATATATGGGAAGAATTATTGGAACTTGAGCTATTATTATAGATCCAGTACTTTTCTGCAATATTCATTATGCGTGGAGTTAGAGAGTTCTACAAGCTCCCCACACTTGTTGCAGGGCTGAAAACCACAGATCTATTTCTGCCAAACTCAGAGAGCTATAAGCTTCCTATGTCAATGGTGGCATTTGTGATTTCTGGGGTGAGTGTTTTCTATTCTATTGCTATCAAACTGACCAAAAAATGTGTAGGCACTCTTTAATCATTATTACCCAGAAACTGATGGCAAACTAAACTTTGCTGGGAGACATATGTACTCTTGCATTTATCAGCAAATTCTGTCTCACTTGACAACAGCTCAAGCATCAACTGATTCAAGGTATCAGATTTTTCAATCCAGTTGTAGAGTGACTTGGCACCACTTGTCTGGAATAGTTTTCCCTTGAATATTTTTTTTCCAACTTCTTTCAAAATGGAGGTGATTGTTGTCATACACATTTACCTAGCAATGACATTCAACTGTCATTTATCTCAAAATAGAGGTGATTGTTGTCATACACATTTACTGTACCTAGCAATGACATTCAACTGTCATTTATGTACTGGAACTGTCTAACAAGAATGAAATTTACATTTGAGGACTAAAACCACACCCACAAAAGCCCCAGTACACAAGTCAAAACCCTCCTCCCAAAAAAAATTACCTTAAGTGAAAGAGGCTACAAAACAGTAAAGTTTGACAGTAGAATTAGAAGATGAAGGGGGATACTCAGGGCACGCAAAAAGATAAGACCCTCCTCGTCCTAGTCATTAGCGTCGACATTGCGGCTGCTCCCCCTCGCCGTCGGCGCTGTGGTGGTGGGCTCGCCGTTGCGCCCCCGCGCCCTCGTCCTCGTCTGGCGGGTCGGGTAGTTGGGGTGGTATGCATGCCGCACGCCATCACGCCCCTTCCGCCGTCCTAGTGCGCTGTTGCGCGCCCCTGCCCGTCGTCTAGGTGGGAGGTGGGTGCACCGTTACGCAGCCCCTCGTCGTCCGGCGGGTGGTACGCGTTCCACATGCATTGTGCCGTTGCCGTTGCCGTCTTCGTAATGGTGGTGGTCGGCGCACCGTCGCGCCCCCTTACCGTCCAGGTTGGGGTGATTGCTCCCTCGTCACCCTTGTTGCTGTCATCTTCATCACGATGGCGATGGGTGCATCTTGTATAGCCCCCGTTGGCACGCTATCGCGCACCTCTTGACCCCCTCGTTGTCGTCACGGCGGAGTGATGGCATGCCGTTGAGCAGTCCGCACCCTTCGCGTCGTCGTGCGGCAGTGGTGACGAGCGGAGAACGGGTAGGTGGTCTATGAACGGATGGGGCTGGGGTGGGACGGGCGCAGTGCGTATGGAAATGGGTGGGTGTGCTCACCGTCGTCTGGCGCCCATCTCCTCTGAGTTGTCGCGCAGCCGTGGTGGTGGTGGGCCCTTGGGCTGTCTTTTCCCAAACCCTCCGCGTCGACCTCGTGTGGTGATGCGAAGTCACGCAATCGTTGCCCGCGTTGTCGTGTGATGGTCGCCGTTTGGGTGATTGAACTTAGTCAAGTTCAACTTGTCACGTGACTTCGGCTGGACTTGAAAATTTCCAACTCAACATCCCCTCTTTCATCGACCATGACAAGGCAACGACGAAGCAAGCTAGGGCTGTGCAATGGCGCACCACCCCCATCACCATGCGACGACGAGGTGGATAAGGGACGAGAGGGACGCCACATCGACGACGGCGTCGTGACTGCCAGCCTAACGGTGAGTGTGCCCGTCTATTCTCGCACGCACGCACTCACTCAGAGGAAGGCGGGGCCGCGCAACCGTGACCCACCAGGACGACGCGCGGGAGGTACACTAGCACGTGCACTACCTGCACCATGCAAAACGACAAAGAGGGCGGCGGAAGTGGAACGGCGCGCCATCCACCGACCAGGACGACACGGGGGCACAACGGCGCTATCACCACCATTACCGCAACCACACGGCGCGCCCATCACCCACCAGACGATGAGGAAGGGGGGCTGCGCAACGGCGCGCCCTCCGCCAACCGGGGCGACGAGCCGGGGGCGCAACCATGTCTAACTGCAACACGACAATTACGGTGGCAGCGGCAGCGACCAGCGAACCGTACACGGTACATACCACCCACAAGACCAGGTGAGCAAGGTGGGGGCAGTGCACGGCGGTCTCACCACCCACCAGGACGACGCGCAGAAGGCACAACGGCACGCGCACTACGCGCACACCCACCAGACGACGAATAAGGCAGGTGCAGCCCAGCGGCGTACCCTCTACCAACCAGGACTGAATAGGAGGCGCGACGGCCCACGCACGTGTTCAGGACAACGAGCGGAGTGCAAGAACATGCGCGCCACCCACAGGACGACCAAGAAGGCGGGGGAAACACAACGGCGCGTCCTTCACCAATCAGGTCGACGGGCGGGGGCACGAGCAGGCGGATACCATCACTCGACGGCAAGCGGGAGGCTGCGCAACGGGGCGCCACGCAGCTACTGCGCTACGAGGGGGAAGTAAGGGTGACGAACCGACATGGCTGCCGCTACACGACGACGACGGCGAAGAGGATGCAACTGTGCGCGCGCCGCCACTGCAACGGCGTACCCATCATGTGGTTTGTTCATCGCATCGTATTTGTTTTTCATTCATTTGCCTACTTCCTACTTTTGCATGTAACTTTTTTGCTCGAAGAGCCTATTGGAAAGTAACTAAAAAGTACAAGAAATGTAAGAAAAGTCAATCAAAAGTGTGAAAAACGTAGCGAGATCTACGTGGGACCGGTCAGCGCGTGTGTGGGTGGAGTAGTACTCACTGGAGCACATACAAACGCGGGAAACATATGTGAGCGGGCAAGCCGGCCCGGCCCAGAAGGAGAAGTCATGTGACGTCGCGGAGCTCAAGCCTAATTGTTAATACCAACTTGGTATTAACAATTAGGCTTGAGCTCATTACCAAGACTCGGCCAGTCGTCCTGGAAGATGCTAAGGCTGCTCGTCTGGGGGCTGCTTTTCATTTCATTGTTCCTGCCTCTGATGAATACTGACTCCTTTTTCTCCTGTGGGGCCAACTGCCCAAAACCACCTTTTGACAACCAGCGTTCGTTGAACCGCCATCGGGGGACTTGTCAAATCTACCAAGCCTCATTGAGCTCGAGCATGCAAAGGCGTAGAGAGCGCCTCGGAAGAGTTCCTATCCCCGGTTACAAGCAACTTCATCAAAAAAGACGCGCACCGTATACTAAGCCGTTGACACCAGACAGAGCTCACGATGGCGAAGTTACGGTAAGGAGTCGACCCCCGTATCTATGGCTGTATTGTGCTCAATGGTCTATGTAACCAGGTTCTGGGTCCTGGCGAACCAGACGTGTCCCCGCTGTCACCCTCTTCTGAAGGCCTTGAGCTAGGGGCCACTGAACCTTCGAATACTGTGCCTCCCTCGCCTTTGTGCACTGAACCTCCAAGCTCTCAGGCCACGCTTCCCACAGCCACCTCGTTGGCTACAGAATCTGCCAGCCTTATCGGCTCAGCCCCTGCTTTAGACTGCCCAAGCACCTCTGCTGGCACCCATCGGTCAATGCGTCTACGGGAAACCACTCGGTTACCAAAACGTTTCCGCGATGAGCCTGCTCAACCACCTATCCCAGTATTGGCACCCACAGAAAACATCCCCGCGCAACCAATAATCCGTAGAGTCATTCTCCATGTCCGCGACACTATCCGCACAGCTCTCAATGTTTTCGGACTATTTCGCGAATATCCCCACCGTCCATCGTATGACCCTGACGCGCTTGTTACACCGGATGCGTTATCGTACAGAGGACGCCAACTACCAGAACCTGCTGTCCCCATCCAAGAAGATACTGGATCTGCATTGCCTCCCCCGTGGCCATTTGCCAACATGTCGATCTACAAACTCATGAGGTGGCGATACTCGGGAAGCGTCCTGAAGTCTATGCGAGAGATTCGTCGTCTTATTGATGATGTCATCCTCACTGATGATTTCAAAGCAGAAGACCTTTCTGGCTTCAATGTCGCTATGCAGAACTCTGCCCTTGATGGTCAGCGAAGCGAGGCCTCTGACAGCTGGCGCGAAGTTGACATAAACATTGAAGTCCCTATTCGGATTCCTGGCGCCACTGAACACCACCAGCCATTCACCGTCAATGGATTGCTCTATCGCCCCCTAGTTCATGTCTTGAAGTCTGCCTTTTGTTCTCCGAGCGCCAAACACTTTCATCTCTCCCCTTTCAAGCGCTTCTGGAGACATCCAATTGACGGAACCGAGGAACGAGTCCTTGATGAATTATACACGTCTGATGCCTGGTTGAACGCTCACAACGATTTGCAAAAGCAACCGAATGAACCAAACTGCAATCTAGAAAAGGTAATTGCGGCCATGATGTTTTCTTCAGATGCTACTACGCTTGCAACGTTTGGAACAGCCAAGGCCTGGCCGCTGTATCTTTACTTTGGCAATGTTTCTAAGTACGTCCGAGCACAGCCCTCCTCTGGTGCTTGTCACCACATTGCCTTTATACCTTCAGTGAGTTGGCGTTCTCCAGAAATCACTGTGTACGTCGCTAATATGTATTTCAGCTTCCAGACACGATCACGCAGTTCATTACCTCTATTGGTCGAGTTGCGAAAACTGTGATGCCTGCATTGCTGGCGCACTGCAGGCGAGAACTCATGCACGCAGTCTGGAACATCATTTTGGATGATGAGTTCCTAGATGCATATGAACATGGCATTGTGTTGAAATGCGCTGACGGGATCTTCCGCCGAATTTATCCGAGAATCTTCACGTACTCCGCAGACTACCCTGAAAAGTAAGTCTTCAATGTTTCTGTGTGCCGACACTCAACACTTCAACCTTTGGCCTGGACAACAGAGTTCTATTGGCGACAATTCGTGATGGGAGCATGTTTCTTTGTCCGCGATGTTTGGTCCCAAAGGTGAAGCTTGATCGCACTGGTTTTCTCCGTGACATACAGTTCCGGCTTTGCAACCTCCGGACATACGCATTGGATACTGTCAAGCATGCGAGGGACTTCATATACCGGCAAGGCAAACCAGTGAATAGCACTGCGGTACGGGACTTGCTTGACTATGAGTCCCTTGTGCCTACTATGGTATGTTCCACAGTTTGATTCAGTGTTTTATTATGATTTTTCTCCAGAATGCATTCGCCGTGAAGCTTGGTAAATTTGGTTTTAATCATTTTACCATGCTCGTAGTGGATATTATGCACGAATTTGAACTTGGAACGTGGAAGGCAGTGTTCAGTCACCTTGTACGCATTCTATATGCGGTTGACCCTTCTGGACTGTTGGTTTCACAAATGGATGCACAGTATGTATGTTACGACTACGTTTTTGCTCCTGATACTTATACCAATTAGTTTTCGACAGATACCCACTTTTGGCCGGGGCATCATTCGTCGGTTCTCGAGCAATGCATCGGGGATGAAAAGATTGGCGGCACGGGATTTTGAAGATCTGTTACAGGTAAGTAGCAATTTGGCTTCTCAGCAACCAAAGTTGGCGCTTACGATGACGTAGTGTTCCATCCCTGCCTTCGAGGGACTCTTTCCGCACCCCCATGATAGGCTGATTACAACCGTACTTTACCGTTGCGCAGAATGGCATGCGCTAGCCAAACTTCGGATGCACACCACATCAGCAAATTGTCATTTTGGGAACAGAGTTCACACACTATGACAGCATTTAGCCGAGTGACAGTGAGTGACAGCATGTGACAGCCATATGACAGCATCCACATGCTGACAGAGTCACACTGTCACATAGTTACAGTAGGTACAGCTCGTCACACAGTCACATTACATCACAGCGGCTACATCTGACAGCGCGTACGATAGTGTACAGTGGTGTACAGCGCGGACAGAATTAAT
>JBBPTV010001276.1:0-10547 GCA_038094275.1 Tubosaeta brunneosetosa | reverse complement strand
GCCGTTGCAAACAAAAGTCTTTTGAGCCCTGGCCATCGACTCTAGAACGGGGCGTTACTCGCGCACTCTTGACCTTCCTCGTCATCGTCGACGTCCCCTCGTTCATCTCGCTTCTTCGTTGATGCTTCTGCACGACGAGAAAGGTTGCGGTCGTTACAGAGGGCCGTGAACCATGCGCTGAATGCACACGCAAGCCTACTGGCCGCTATTGTCAGTTTATCACCCTCCACCTCCAACTCTGAGCCCATGGTATCATGATATCAACCCACAATGCTCGGTGACAACAGTCGAGCTCGAAGTTCTCAACAACACCGTACATTTTACACGTATTTTGCACTGGTTCTGGTGCCAATTAAACTCATTGGGGGTACTATGGCCCCCACCCGTCAACAGAGGTACATCGCGAGTACCCGGTAGGTCCATTTCATCAGAAATTTGATCAGTGGCCTGGCAGCGGACGTAACCTCTAGGCTGGAGAACCTGCCGCCTTTTGTTATATCGCTACCACTGTTGGGGACCTTCCTGCCGCTGTCAAGCATAAGCCTCGCGACCTGCGTATGTTAGACAGTGGCTGGCCGGAAATTTATGGGTGCCAAAGAGGTCTTCTAACCTCGATGTAACGCCGCTGCCATCGATGTCACCGACTCACTCATGCCGTAGGTGTGGTGGATTCGTTTTGCTTGGGCTCGTCTCCCGAGCAATTGCCTGGCGGGACGAAAGCACAACCGGCGCATCAGCGAGGGCCTTGGGACATGGATCGATGAAAAGAAAGGCACATCTTGACGAGGCGTCAAGCTTCAAGGTGGGCAAACATATTGGTCGAACTTCATCTTGCGAGATGTGCCTGTGGCAAAAAAAATTCAAAACGATGCGACGTAATTTGGCGATCGATCCGAGAAGGCCCATGTCCTTCGTGCTTCAAGCTGGGTTGAGGGTTCCAAAAAGTATGGCCTCCCACCGCCATCGTTTGCTAACTACTCTGGGAGTCGTCACCAACGACCGATTTGTGGCCAATTGTAAGTCCGCGAGTGGAGCGGCATTTTGTCAGCCGTGACAGGACAACATTGACAAGCTGACAGTTGACATCTGTCACTGTGCGTTCCTCGCTTTCCCCTTCCAGAATTTCGGTAGGCGGATGAAATTTTTGGAAGTTTGAGTAGTGGACTGCGTTCCACTACGACGACCAATATCTCACGAGATGGACTCACTACATTGGCGGATCCGGGCCAGGTGCGTTTATTCGTCCAGCGACACGAAAATGGTATTGTGCAGCATTTGCGTAATCTGTCGCAGAACGCTGGCATGATGCTGCTCGCATAATTTCACCCGATCCCGACGCGAGGTACTCGGCTAATCCTTCAAACCCCTTCGGTCACAATGGCGGCCTTAAGGGCTGGTGCACGCCAATAACGGTGTGTGGCTGGGCTGCGTCGAGGTATAAAAGCCAGGCAGAACTCGCCAGAAGTCTTCAGGCTCCAGTTCTCTCTTCTCATCTGCCTAATCATCGCGTCTATACCACACATCCTCTCTCCAAAACTCGCCATGTTCGCTCGTGTCTTTGCTGTCCTCCCTTTCGCTCTCTTGGCTGTTGCCACCAACGGGTTTTGCAACTCTGCGAACCACAAGTGCTGCGGGCAATATAGCACTGTGAGCTTTGCATCGTGGTCGGGCTTTTGGATAGTCGTTCACTTTTGTTTTCTTTCAGGTTGAACAAGCTGCCGGGAATGTCGACTACCTAAACATTCTCACCACCTTCAAAAACCTCGATCCCGAATCCTACATTGCGCTGGATTGCACTGCCGCGGCCGGCAATAGTTGCGCTGCTGCCTCCACTTGCTGCATCGGCACCAGTGAGGTACGTATCCCTTGTCTCGTGCTTCTGCATTGTCGTCTGAGCGTTTTTTAGGACAACGGTTTCTCGCTCATCAACGCGAGCTGCAACACTATCCAGGCGTAAGCACAGGATGGATAACAATGTGGGATGGGTTGATGTATTCACTCGTTACCGGTGTTCCCCTTTCGTACTCGCTCCCTGAGCGACCGTTTAATTGAGTTGATGGTCTTCTGGTTGTTTTCATTCGGGTGTGATGCGTGATCAGCTTGTTCTTATCAGCTTGTCTGCGGTCATATTTCATCTTTGCAATCTGATATCTAGTAGTGATTCGGAGGCTACCAATAGGGAATGGTGAGTTATTAGACACTGTCGGAGTCTTTAGTTGTTGTGAATTTCTCCCAACGGAAAACTGCATATTCCAAGCCCGTTTACCTTCGCAATTGTAGTAATGGTTTAGTGGGCCAATACTCTGGTCGTGCATGGTACGCACATTATCCAGTGTACCTATTTTAAAACTACTACCAAACTCCAGCTACGCGTCTAACGTTCTTACGGAGTTGCTTAGCGGTGCACACGTCAATCCCACCAATTCTACCGTCCAAAACAGTCTGTGATCTATGACATTCGTACATGATTGCACGGATTCAGAACTGGCGCCATTGGCCGCTGACTGTATATTTCCATCAGAATCCTGGCGGGCGCACAGACGGTGTTCTGACATGTGGGCATTGAAGCCCAGACACTGCATGTTCTGTGTGGCCTGTTCTCTCCTATCGTGGGTGGTTCATATATTATGTCAAGCCTAAACGACCGTGGTCCCTTGGTACGTCCCTCTCGTTGCATCCTCACTCAGTGTGCTCACCCGAACATGTGCTCCGGCATGATCCCCCAACCTTGGTCCATCATGAACTCGGCATATCTAGCCGCTTCTTTCAAGTCCATTTTTCGTACACACATCCGCCCCACCGCTCCATGTTCGTTCACCACCCTGGTTTCCCCCTCTTCTTTCCACCCGGACATGATGCTAGATGATGCAGGCAAAAAAGCACAGAAGTGGAACACAGCCGCGGCAGCTACTGCACTTATCCGAGCTGCCAGATTTGCTGCTCCTTGCCCCTCGCCGTTTCGTGCGTCACTTTGTGTGCTGCCCACGACAGTCAAACTCAGTGATGCGACGTATCGACCCACTCTCTACTTTTGCACTGCATCGGCCCAGGTCAGGGGTTCTAAAGATGCAATAACCTCCATCCTTTCCTCGTTTCTACTTCCAGCTGACAGAAAGCGAGCGCGTCCCCGTCTGCGAGTTCGCCCGGAGAAATATGACACATTGCCGTGTCTCCCGTCAAGGCATATTCATAGTACCCGTGTGCCTGCTAACTACCCAGAGCCGGACGAAGCCATAGCGTTTAAGTGCGGTCTGTCAGGCCGTTGCGCTCATCGACGCGTAACTCGTTTTCCCTGAGGATGTAGTGGATGCACACCCGGTGGACGCGCAAGTCCCACGTAGTGGAGGCGCGTATAACCGGAGCATCGTCGCCCCACTGGATGGACGCTCACGTCGGGCATCAGGGCGAGCCAGACTACGCGCGGCGTTCCCTCCCACATAAGGATTTTGTGGCTCAGCTGGAGCCTAGCCACCATGACCTCGGTCTCCCCGCTCGATCCTCGAATAGCCACAAGGCAGGAGACAGGTTCAAGGTCGACGTTGGGAAAGGCAAACGTCTGGATGAGTTTGACTTCTCCGACACGACCATGAAAGAGGTATCGGAACGGGAGAGCACGAAGAGATAGGTGTTGTAAAATAAACCACCACGAAGTGCGGCGACCGCGCCGTCCGGTAGTTCACGAGCACCTCAATATCCATTGCTCGGCGATAGCACAGAAAACGAGGCACTAGTTGCGCCCGCAAGTGGGGAAACTTGTAAAATTGTTAGTGATGTGGGACAAAGATCAGAGCGTTTCGAGGCTTGCTGGACGCATCAAGAGGATCGACGTATGGGCCGAGGCTGTCAACCCGGACACATGGTCGACCACCAGCTTGGGACGTCGACATGTTCCCCACGGCGTCGAATCATAACATAAGGCTGCACAAAATTTAATAATACGTTTATCAGCTCCAACAGAATCCCACCACAATTTCACAA
This sequence comes from Tubosaeta brunneosetosa, assembly GCA_038094275.1. Taxonomy (NCBI): domain Eukaryota; kingdom Fungi; phylum Basidiomycota; class Agaricomycetes; order Boletales; family Boletaceae; genus Tubosaeta; species Tubosaeta brunneosetosa. The sequence continues at coordinate 6,569 of JBBPTV010001276.1, read as the reverse complement.
TACCATCGGTTCATGTGCATGTCCACCATGAGGACCTACTCCGGAGGCGGTAAGCAGGGAACGAAAGAATGTAGAAGCCAAGCGATGATCGCACATACCTGATCCATTGGAATCTTCCGTGACCGAATTCATTTCATGTTATTGCTCACGCTGAGCAGTGACCATTCAGATTCGAAACTCGTGTTCTTGGGCAAGTGTAAGTACGTGTATTGCTCGGGAATCTGGCGAGGGCGCATCATGCATGCATGCCATTCGACGTGCTTGCGAAACGTACTCTCGCTCACCACGATACAGCCTAGCCCCGCGAGGTCGATGTCTCGGTACATTCTGACAGCAAAAAACTCTCGGTAGACGGTATTACTACGAGGGATGCTGCTATAGCGAGGTTGAACGGTCCCAAATGGTCCCGTCTTCGCCGTTGAGACAGAAAATGTGACTGAAGCGGAGCCCGAAAATAGAAGCCCTGTCCTTGGAATCAAGCTTCGGTACACAAAAACACTAGTCTTCAATCGTTAATTTTTCACTTCCGTTCGAAACCTCCGTGTGCTATGCCGAGCGGGGTCTCAATGCGGCGATGTGATGTCTTGTGACGGGCCACCACATTGTTGCCAAAGTATGTACCTGTGTCAAAAAAAAAGAATCAAGGCACCCACGTAATGTGTCAATAGTCTTGTTCTTCTCGCTTCAAGCTTGGGTTGAGGGTTCCAAAGCACCAAACACCGAACGTATCCTCCCCCCGCAATCATTTTCAACAATATGACCGCACAGGAGGTGTTCGTACAAGAATCGGCAGTCTCTGTCAGTGATCGATTGACGGACTAGTTGTCTGTCGGACGAAAGTTTTTTGTCAAAATAAAGCATTTGTTACGTCGTGTTGGCGGAGCCAACGTACGCCGTGATCGTACATCTCGGTTATCACCCTGCCGCCGCGTTCTACCCCTACTCAGTTTCAAACTTGGCGCACCCAGTCGTATACTGTGCTCCATGGCTATATCCAACAGCACGGATTCATCACATGAACAGACAAGGTACGTCTTTCGCGCATAAGACGCGTCTGGCCAATGTCTAACCGGACGAAAAACAGCTACCACTCGCGTAATCTATCCATCGCGCCGTAATAATTCCACCTTCTAGACGCGATGTACTCGGCTAATCCAGTGGAACCCTTCGGTTCCATTGCCTGCGGGCATCCAGCCTTGAGGGCTGCAGGCTCATTACGGCTTGTGGCTGAGCTGCATGGATGTATAAAAGTCAGGCAGGAATCGTTTCCTTTCTCCAGGCTCCAGTTTTCCCTTTCATCCGCCTAATAGTGTCTACACAACACATCTCTCACTTACCAAAACTCGCCATGTTCGCTCGTATCTTTGCTCTCCTCCCTCTCGCTCTCTTGGCTTCTGCCTCTCACCTTAAAGCTCGCAACCCGGTTGACGCGTGCAACTCTAAGGCTGACGCCTGTTGCAAACAGACTATGCATGTGAGTTATTTGTGGTAGTCGATCTTTGAGATATTGTCGTTAACTTTTTTTCTTTAGGCTCAGCAGGCTATTCAAAACCAGGCCTTTGTTGATGTGATTGGCGCGCTCAACCACGTCGCCGCTGACGTCCTTGTTGGTCTGGAATGCACCGCTCTTGCTGGCAATTCTTGTGCCGCTGGTTCTACTTGCTGCTACGGCGTCAACCAGGTATGCGTCGCTGAGTTTGGTGTTTGGTTTTGTTGCCTTATTCTTTCCTCAGGCCAGTGGCATCAACGTCGTCAACTTGAACTGCGGCACCACTCAGGCCTAAGGGGAGGAGGGATGATATCGCTGAAGTGGTTGATGTTTTCGCTCATTACTGATGTCAATCTTTCGCACCAGCCAAAATGGCGACCCTTTAATTGATGTGTTGGTTTGGTACTTGATCTGTCTGAGGAGTGAGCCTTGTTGCACCGTGTTTAGCTTTGCGACCTCCAAACAGTATGGTTCGCGCTTGAGATTGTATGGGTATATCGTGCAATTACTTAACTGCACGATTATAATCACAAACAGTCTCATCATGGAGCAGTCTGTTGTACTTGGATGGACGGACAGATTGGATACTGGTGGGATGTGATTGCGTCGTGCTTGCTGTCTTAATATGTTTGCATAGTGTCCCCCCGATCTATGGGTTGGCAAACGTGGAAAATACGGTCTTGAATACGGCCTTGCGCAGCGAGCTCATCTGTTAAACACCAACAAGCATGGTGATTCGGGTGTTCCCATTGGGCATAGTATAGCTTGTTTCATGTGTATTCACCGCATCTTCATGTTTTCGTCCCCTTTATTCGCACCCTCAGCCTGATCGTGACTCAGCCCTGCACGAGCGGGATGGTGGGCCAGAGAGGAACAGGCAAGGAAGTGGAACACAGACACGCCCCCGTCGTATCTACCTTTTTGTACTCACCCGCTGTACGTCTCCTCGTTACCGTCCAGCGTCGCGCCCCGACGTGGCAGTCCAGCCCAGCTGCCTCCATGTGCCACTCTTCTACCTGAAGTCGACGACGATCGCGAGTATGTCCCTGTCCACGAGTTCGCCCGCTGCATTCCGCTGCAACACGTCATGTTTTGTGTACGACACCTTGCCGCGCACCCCATCAAAGGCATATTCGTAGTACCGCGCGCTCTTCAGGTCGTCCCAGGGTGGGTACCCCGCGCCGACGTCGGACACACAGTGGTCTCCCGTGGCGTCTACCGTGAACTTGTGGATCTCCTCCGTGAATCTCGACCGGAATGTGTCCCCCGCGACCGCTCCGTCCCCAACATTGCTGTCCGTGGCGCGTTTGCTGACCATGCAGAGCCCGCGCACGAAGCCGTCGTGCGAGACGTCGACGAGGTTGCCGTTCCATTGGCCCGGTACGGAGAAGATGTCGTGCGAGAGGGTGCTGATGGGCAAGACAGGGACGGTGCTGCGGACGATGGTATTCCAACTGCGATTAGTCAGACCGTCGTTCGCATCGACATACTCGTCTTTCTCTGCTGAGGGGGAGAGGGGGGGCGGTGCAGGTAGGACGTAGTCAGTACACACGAGGTGGATGCGTGAGTCGAGTGTGACGTTGAGGGGCATGTACGTGTGCATGAACCGGAGTGTTGTCGCCCCCGTGACTGGGTCGATGCTCGCATCGCGGATCGGGGTGAGCCAGACTGAACGTGGAGTGCCCTCCCGCGTGAGGATTTCGTGGGTCAGGCGGAGCTCGACCGCCTTAGCTTCGGTCTCCCCGCTCAATCCCGGAACGGTCGTTGGATTTGAAACAGCGTCAGGCTGAGAACTAGGATTAGGGTAGACGTCGGGAAAGGCAAACGTCTGGATCAGTTCGACTTCTCCGACATGATCGTGGATGAGCTGGGAACGGGAGAGCACGAAGAGATAGGTCTCTGTAAAATAAACCTCTACGAGATGCGGCAACCACGCTCCCCGGTAGTTTATGAGTACCTCCTAGAAAGATAGATGCCGTGAGTGTCATCTGTTCAGCGCGAGTAGGAACCGAGATACCGATTGCGTTCGAAAGCGTGGAAACTTGTAGAATTGTCGGCGTTGTGGGACAAAGATTAGAGCATTTCTGGGCTTGCTAGACGAGTCAAGAGAGATATAGACGTAAGGGCCAAGGTCGCTGTCAATCCGGATACGTGGTGTGAAAGCCTCTCTCGGCAGCCACCAGGTTGGGACATGGAAGGTTTCCGGACCCGAAAGACTCCCCGTGTCGTCATCCACTACAAATTCGAGCAGCATCCTGCACAAATGGTACATGCATCAGTGACATACTGACAGAGCAAATAGCCACGTTAGTTTCTCAAGGTAGATTACATACACTGGATCTTCCATAAGCCCCCTTTGGCAGTGAACAACGACGCAGAGGAAATGTGCGTGTGGTGTCATCAACGATGTCGCCGTCCATGCGGAAAACGGACCATTATCCCACAACACCTGATCAAAGCCCGTCTCGACATCCCGCGATCGAATTTGCGTCATGTCCTTGCTCACGAGCAGCCACCTTCCAGAGACCCATCGAAACCGATCGTCTTCTACCGACCTTGGGCCAGTGAATGTCTTGCTCGAGATGAGTGTGAGCGGCTCCGTAGTCCACGCATTTGCGAGGCGCGCTGAGGATACGAGCGTACGTTGGAGAAAGTGGATGGATTGCCACAGAAAGGGACCGGGAGGAAGAGGGAGACGCGCAGTGGAATAGACGGTTCGCCACACGGCAGGATCGCGTGTTATCGCGTGAAAGAATCTGGACACCTAAAAAAAACCTCGTCATACAGGATTGGGCCACAGATAGAAGAACGAAAGAAAGAGATCGGAACGAACCGTTTGTAAACGGATCAAATCTTGAGGGTCTAAAAGGCGGAGGATGTGGTAGATGGTCTCTGCTGGAAGGGAGAAACAGCCCTTAGATGATATATTAGTTATTTGAAGGTTATCTTGTACCATCGGGGAACAAGACAAGCCCTTAGTAAGCGCGGGCACTGTTGTAAAGCGGTGCTCCGTATAAGGGGGTTATTTGCCTCAAAACGGTATTCACGCCAGGATCAAGGAAAAGGTTTCACATCCTACAAAGGGAATGTCTGGTGATGTCTGGTATATAGTACTGAGGGAATTAAAGAGGTAGGCCATGCAACCATCAAGGTCCCCAAAACTCCTTACGAATTTCCCCCTGTACCAAAGTTCATCACCAACCCAATAGATACAAACTGGAGCGCGTAAAAAGGCTGTCCGTCTTGCGACAAAAAAGTGGAATACAAACGAAGGCGACTAAGCGTCGCCACTGGGAGCTGGAATACACGTCACTACAGTTATGGATGAGGATGGTGATAATTGTAGTTTGAGTGAAAAGGCGAGACGACTAACAATGCGAACGACGACTGGAAAACTGTCAGGCAACCATACGTCAATTGATGAACTCCTAATAATCGGAGGCCCGTACTTACAGCGGCGTCGAGTCACGCAATTACACATGAACAGGAGGTTCCCGCGGTGTCGTACTGGTCTACTGGGATTCCAGACACGTTTGTGTCTGGTTCAGTAGAGGGATTGGATGGTGAAATGGCAACGGCGGAGAGAATATCCATTGTTGGGGTGATGAAAGGCTGTGAGCAGAGACAACTGGTGTGTTCACGGATGATGGTGGGTCACTGTACCATCCCAGTATATATATCCTCGCCTGGACCTCGGCAGTTGCAAGAAAAGGCAATTAAGAGGAAACGTCGCAGAGCTGGTGGCTGGCATCGCGGATAAGCCGGCGGACGGGACTCCTCGTCTCAAGTTCGCCTATTGTGTCTGCGCTGATTGCAAAAATAGTACCAGCTTCTTGCCGTTTCGACGAAGACCATTCTTGCCACCTTTGGAGCATGCGTCTCTATTCGCGAAAACAAAAGAGGCAGACACAGATTCCGTTGTACTGGCAGCGGCAGAACAAATCCGGGGTAGTACAGCATTGCTTAGTAGGTTCCAGGATGTGATCCGCTCTAGGAAAATGGAGGTTAGGTCATGCGACATTAGTACCCATGACCGCTGAAGGTGATAGGAACCTGCCGGGAAACACTAACGGGGCCTGCCGGAAAAGCTGAAAGAAACAATCAATGAATAGCACGGCCCTACGGTGGCTATAACCAGCCACTTGTAGCACATGGTGACATATCCATAAAATCTCTACTTTTGGCATTACCATGCAATTGTCAACGCGTTACCGTCCTGGCATGGATAGTACGTACCACTTCATCCCTACCTCACTGCACGCCCGGTCAGCTATGCCCTCAAGGCCTTGGGCCTGGCCATAGGCCCATTGCATGCCACACTGGGTCAAGTCTTGTTTACATCCCCCCAGTGACTCACCCTTGCATGCCCCACCGCAACGATAGCTACCTACCGTCACAACAACAAGAGCGAGTGGCGCGATGGCCATCCTACCTCCAGGACGGGGACGAAGGCTGGGGATGCATTGTTACACCTGGCATGACAACGCTGACGAGAATAGACACCTCTCACCACTAGAATGGCGAAGGTGACGCACTACCACCGTGACGACGGTGATAGCGAGGACATGTGATAATGCACCCGTGACAACGACGAAGGGGCACCACAGCCCGCCCACCACCACCACGATGCACCACCAGTACTAGGCCAGGAGGTGCAACAGCCTGTCCATCGTGAGAAGGACAAGGGCGGCATAACACCACATCTGTGACGATCAGGGGAACGAAGAGGCGCCATGGCTCTCACCTCCGCCGCAACTGCGCACCGGTCGGCAAAATGACGACCCACCAATGGCATCTCAGCAAGAATGGCGTGAGACGCGAGGACGGCGCAGCCGGGACCACTATGATGGCGGTAATACACAGGGTGGGCAGCGCGACGGGAATGGCATACCACCACATCAGGAAATTAACACGTTACTTATATCAGCTTATCGACCACTTATGGCGGAATAAGTATCTTTAAGTAGGACCCAGACTAAGTAGAAATAAGTAGGTTCCATTACTGAAAACCCACTCGCTCACTGCTTATTCTACTTACTTCCCGCTTATGCAAGTGATGATAAGTTCATTTCAGTACCAA
>JBBPTV010001275.1:0-10556 GCA_038094275.1 Tubosaeta brunneosetosa | reverse complement strand
CATCCATTGCTTGCCATCCTTCTGCACACTCGAATTCCATCCGATCGAACCACAAGGTTTCTTGTGTCATGTTTTGGACATGGACCTCGAGGAATACTTTCTCGCGTTCAAGCGGATCGAGAAGGGCAGAAGGGGATTTCGGAGCGTGGACTTTCGTCTTGACGGACAAAGGATTTGTGACCTGTCTTGTCGTCAAAGACCTGAATCCACATAAATATGCACAGGTGGACGCACCGAAAATTTGTAAAATTTGCGAAAGCTCTGCAAGCTCGGATCGTCCGAACCCTCCACCGGTCCCGGCGCATAATGATATCCAGGTGGAAGTCGATACGTGACTGTACACGCCAATACATGTTGACCAAGCTCCTTCACCTCATGATGCACGACGTGCTCTAGCCCATCCCCTGCCACGAGCGTGCACTCCGTGCCGCCGAGTTCGCACAAGAGCGACTTGGAAGTTGCGGTCTGCATCTCCAGACGAACGTGGATGCCTTGGACTAATGCATGTGTTTCATTGTTGACGGAAAAGCAGCAGGAGAATGTTTCCCCGAGCTGGATCGCACCGAATGCGGTGGGGAGCGTGAGGAATTCGGAGACGTGTGTGAGGTCACGCAAGGTTTTGGGGTGACCCGGGAGCGGTGTCATGCCTTGGAGAGAAAGGATAGATGCAGTAGAATGGGCGGAGAAGGATGAAGAGCTGGAGTAGAAGGGCTCCCAAGCAGCTGCGAGTCCGGGTCTCTATAAGCAATAATAAGTGCATGTGTAGGATGACTGAAGCGACTAGCACGCACAGATACCCTCATAACCTTCAACGATAGAAGATGTCCTTGTCCTTCTGCGCCCGCCATAGTCTGTAGAAGAGTCGCTGCTAGGTTGATCAACTCAGATCAATAATAGTAACTGAGGGTGTTGTTTGTCTTTGTTATATTTCGAAGCTCCCGCCTTCCATAATTAGCTACTTGCACGATCATCTACAACTTTTAGGACGCAAAGAAAAAAACCTTAGCCATCTAGTGCCGTGTATAATCTGGGTGAGCGGAGATATTGATGAATCTGACTTATTGTATTTTCTTAGGATTAGTACTAAAACCTATGACCCGCATCGGCCGTATCTCGGACTCATCATCCCACCCCCGTTTGCAGCCGTCTCAAGATCGAGGAAAGATACGACTGCAGGTTACAGACGAAGGCACGTCTATTGTGCTCGCGTTTTTGATCCCCATATCCGCCGCAAAGATCACTCTAGGAAAAAAAGAACCTGTACTGTCCCCCAACTGCTAGCAGGAATGGCACGACATTTATTAGGGGGAAAGAATGGCCAACGAAACATATGTGCGTCGCACGCTGTGGATGTATCTTTTCAACTTGCAGTTCCAACCGAAAGGCACACTTGAAGTTGGTCCTTAGTGCGTGAGTGTAACAACCTCATCAGACACATTCCCACTGTCTTTTAGGCGTGCTACGACAGCCTCGGCCTTCACGGTTGAAGAACTCGAGGTGAATTCCGTTACGTGGAAATTCCGATTGGCATCAAGTGATTTTTTTTCTCACAGGCTACCCCGGCATTTGATCCTGTGCACCTGAAGATGGAAGAAGATAAGGCCCTTGCGTCTGTCAGCTGGGGCTCGTGTTGCACACGCGTAAAGTTCCTCGACCTTCGTACGGCACCGTACGAGCAGATTGCCTGGCAAGTCTTGATGTGTTCGAGTGACAATTCCAAATCAGAGTGATGTGTGTGACATGATGCTACTGCGACGCGTTACGCACGAATAATAATAATCCTCCACGCCTTTCAAGCCCCCTTGGCCAACGTCCTCTTCAAGTCTACGTTCTGCTTCTCCAATGTCTGGATCTTCGCCTGCGCTTCGTACATCTTTTTTAACAGGTATCTCCGCCTCTCCATTGACGCTCGCCTGCTCCTCCATAGCGACTGGAAATATCTCTCAGGACCGGCAATTTCCTGGAGCGTGGCAAGTTCGGCTTCGCAAGCTTTGATCGTGGTCTCCGCACCCGTAATGAGCTTGTCGTTGACCGCCATGTCTTGCGTTGCACGGAAGACAGGGTCTATGCTCGAGTCAGCAAGATGCATTCGCGTCAAGCGGAAGAACCTGCCGTTGACGAGTCTATGAAAGACACGTTTGAACACAGGTTTCCCTGGGCGTATGGTTGAAGGTCGACCTAATCGCAATCAGCCGGCTTGCCTTGAACTAGACGAATGTAGTTCACCATTCGAAGTTCCGATAGAAATCAATTCCGCATGTTCCATAGAGCGCAAAGCGAGTTCATCTCCCTTGAACGGAAAGTTTGCCAATACATCGTAATATGAGAGCTATACGTTGATTAGCGTTGTCAGACGGTCGACGAGTGGATACTTGCTTCTACTTTTCGCGCGAGCTGCTTAATCACGGACCAACTTTGTTCACGTGTCCACGGCAGAGACTTGGCATCTTCGATGTCCTCTCCAAAGGCGTTCTTGCGCAACTCCCCGACGCTGCGAGAGATGATGTCTTCCACAGCGTCCTCGATCGCTTGCCCGCTCCGGACTTTATGAATCAGCTTGAGGGCACAGTCAATATATCCTTCGAATTGGAGGGGCGGATTCACTGACAATCTCGAGATCGCTGGCACGACCACCAAGGTATCCAATGCTGGCTACTTCAGGTGTAGTCAGCTCAGCAGTTAATCCAGCATCAAGTAGGCGTTGTTTCACAAACGCGAGGGAGCTGCTAGAGTCTGCATCGTACAATGGGATAGAGTTCAAAGGCTTCGAGGGAAGTGCTAATGGGAATGTCAGGCGAGCGTTGGGTTACTGATGACAGTCATACCGCGTGCGATCAACTTTGCGTTCTCTCTGTTGTCGCTCACAACGACAACATGCGCAATCTGAAATAGGTCATTGAGGTTTGAGAAATCGCGATCAATCATCTACCTTGTTTTCAACCAGGGTCGCCGCCCACTGGCTAAGTGTTTTCTGTAGCTCTTCCCTGTAAATGCTACCACGTGCACCGTAGTGGTTGATTACCACGACGGGGAGTGCAGCGAGAGCCTCAACTTCCTCAACAGACCTCTCCTTTCTCATAAGTTCGTACTCCACTTCTTTCTCCTTCTGAAGCTCTTGCATTGCAAAGGCACCATCTCTCGCATTCATTCCAACGGAATGTTGTTCTTCCTCGAAGACCTCATCTCCCACCCCGAGCTCGGACATGATGCCGTTGCCGGCGACACAGTCTAACCTGCCATCGTGCCAGGTACCCAGGCGAACACGTGCCATACGGCGTTCTTCCTCGATCTTGTATGATTCCCCATCACGTTGAGCTTTGATTTCCTGTCGGGCAGCCTTGCGGAGTGATCGGTTCACATTTATGAGGGCAGACCCAGTTACTTCAAGGATTTGCTTCAACTGGTCTGGGAGCGAGCTACTGAAACCAGCTTTGGTTGTGTATTAGTGAATTGCTGGGCAATAGTAAGAGGGATATGAACCTTTTTGGCCAATGACTCCCATGCTCGCGATATCGATGACGTTGGTAAGGGAATTAAAGAGGGTAAAAATGGGTCTATAGCCTGTTTGCTGCGCTAGAGCAGCTACCAGTCTGGTATCAGAGGTGGCTTTGCTAAGCTCCGCACAATCGATGACCAAAGTCTTGCTGGAGATAACATATCTGAAATTTTCGAAAAACATAACCAGAGAATCTACGAACCGGCCATTGTCCTGCAATAAGGCGGAAACCATATGCGACTTCCCGCTACCCTGGGGGCCGTGAACGAATGCAACGGTTACTGCAAAATCAGTAAACGACGGCTTGTCCTCTTAATAATTGAACGGACATGGTGGGTCGGTTAAATAGCTTCTCAAGGCATTTTCTGCTTCTTTTCGCTCTTTCCATCCACTTAGGTCAGTCACTGGTATGTCTTCGGGTGCGGACAAGAGGGATAATCGGTCAAGGGCGTGAACACGCAACCATTTGAAGAAGCCATACTCTTTGGAAGATTCAGCCTACTCGGGTGCCAAACAACAAGGACAGGCGAACCTCTGTAATCAAACCAGTTCAATATCTTTCCCTCGATAGAGAATGCTCGAACAGGATCAAAAACCTTGCACAAGGGTTTGAGACGAGAAGAAGCCATCCAGTGAGCACTTACAGTATATGTCAATGTGCCCAACAAGAAGAATAGAACAGGGAGGACTATTCTTGGATGACTAGTAAGCCAATCACGAATTGCATGAGCCTGAATAGGCCGCTGGTAAAGAATCTGCAAGCGAGTGGGTTGCGCGTCGTTCTGGAATTGATATCCGTGGAAGACATTCCGTGCGATAGCGGCTGAGCGGACGCGCACAAAGGAAACATCTGCGGAACGAAGGATGCCAGCTGGAGCGGGCTTTGGGGGAGTTAAGTCGTGCATGCGGCCATATGGCTGTTCACCGCGTGAGAATTGCCTCCATGAAAGTAGTAATTGGACAACTTGCACGAAGAAGTTCGTAGAGGACTTCTTCTTGGACATCGGGTCCCTCAAACGCAACTTTCACAAGAGGGGATGGGTACCTACTCATGTCCTGAGGATATGTTACGAGCGTAACCTGCTGTGGAACACAACGACACACCTCCAGCCATGGACGGCCTTTGACAAGCCAGACGTTGCCCCTGCCGAGTCCAGCCCAGGAGGGCATAGCATGCTCATCTGCTTCTGCACGTAGATGGCCTTCGATGTCTTTCAGTGCACCCTCCTTGTCACTAGCGTTGTATGCGAATTTGACAAAGACACCACCATCCTTCTGGTATGGTTCAAGGGAAAGGACCTTGAATCCGTGTGTCTTGACAGCAGAAAGACGGGACTCTAGTTCTGCCAGCAGTGATTCTTCGCGAAAGATGCCGATAAAGTGGCGAATACTGAGACGTAGATCAGGAACGACAACATAAAGTCGGAGGGTGCATACTCCCAAATGCCAAGTCGAATGGGAAAGACGGAATCTACAAACAGCCAACCTTCCTGGGCAACTTTAATTATATCCACCAGTAGCTGATGATACGCACGTTGGCAGGTCGTGCAGCACTAGCCGTCCATTTACGCACTGGACCAGATCTTGTAGCGACCAGTAGTGTCCTAAACAACATGGATTGTCGGTGCCGGAGATGCCGCAGCGTACTGTAAATCCACTGCAAATCGTGTGAAACATATTCCTCTTATGACTTCTTGGATGGTCAAATTGTTTTGCTCCTCCTCCACCACCCACGTCCGCCCAGCCGTCTTGCTCACCGTCCACGGCAGCGATGAGCACTTATACCCAGCAAAACCATACGGCTCCATTCATTCGCCCAAACTCGTTCTTTGGCACAATCAAAAACTTGGTTACTGCACCGCTTGCTTGGTTTGCGGGTTCAGAGGATGAGTTCGAGGATGCCAAAGGGAAGCGGAGAAGACTCCAAATCCCATCCGAGGATGCGTTTATGGAGGATGTCAGTCAGCCGAGCAGGCCAAAGAGGATGAGAGTCGATTCCCCCGACAGAGACACCCAACCTTACCTCGACCCCCCAAAATCTGCGTTCACTCAGCCACGACGCTCGTCCGCACAGCCTACGTCGGACGCCTTCCGCAGTTTGCCCAGGTCTCCTCGGAAAACGCATCATCCTCCATCGGCGTCGAATCAGTTGCCCCGCAGCCGACGTACTGTGTCTCCACTCCCTAGTAGCTCGCATTTGAAACCTCAGGCGATAACACGTACGATGTCCCTTGATCCACCTTCTCATGCGAGTTTTTCGTCTCGTCTACAGCCTGCTCCTACAATGCAGGATCTTCAATCGGAGTCAAGACGCGCAAGAGATTCCAAGGCTCCCAGTAGGGACGTATCCATGTCCCCAAGACATCTCCGTTTTCGCTCCTCGCTTACTCCTCAGCCATCTGGGACTGCCTTTGGCCCTGTAGTCCCACCACGTCGAGAGCGCGGCCCAGACGAACCACCACCTCTGGCAGCCCTAATGTCAAATCCAATGTTCGTCAAGCCGCCACCTGCTCAGAAACAGGGCGCTGCGGAACCCCCTAAGCAGATGACTCTAGGAACTTTAATGGACTCCCAGCGTACCGTTCGTCCCATGTTCTTATGCGATCAGGCCCGCTCCTCACCATCCTTTTCAGGCACGCGCGCCGGTTCGTCAAAGCTCTATTTTGTTCGGGACGGGATCCATGACAGATGCTTCCGCATGTACGTTTATCACGTGATCGTACCATCACATGGTCTTGATTTTAATGTCCAGCTGGACATACCTGGCCGGTCAACAAAGCTGAAATAGCTTTGCATGAATTGGAAGTATACAAGACTCCATTACTGCCCACACGGCTAAAGGGGGCAACCGCAGTTCCGGATATGTTCTTGTACAGGGAAAAGAAGCATATCACGCTGATGAACGATGACAGACCGGCCAAGCCTCGGCTTGGGACGAAGAGTAAAGCGAAAGAGAAAGGGAAAAAGAGGGAGAGGGATACAATAAATGGAACGAAACCATACGCAGGAGAAGGTGGTATGAAAAAGTGGCTGGCAAGGCGGAAGAAGGAGGAAGAGGAAGCGCAAGAGAGAGAGAGAGCTGAGGCAATGGAAGATGAACGGGCAGAAGAGGAGAAGAAGCGCAAAGCGGAAGCAGAGAAGGAACGTGAGGAGGAGCTGAAGGTTCCTCCTCCTCCTCCTCCAGCTCCTGTCTTTGAGCCGAGAGTTTCCCGTGAAGGACCACTGAGCTCTTCATTGCGCGTGGGTCGCACGAGAATCGGTCGAAATCACATTGAGCGTCCTGTGTCGCGACGTGCCAAGTATTCTGCAGCATTTGAAGACGAAGACGATGATATGCAAGAGTCACACGTAGCAGAGCAGAAAACACTTGAGGAGGCTGCGAAGAACGTACCTGTGTTTGAGCTGCCCGTCGGTTTTACTTTTGCCAAAGAGGTGCGCTGTACCGCCAACCACCAATCGAATTCGATGTCTCACTCGTGTCTCTTAGACAACCATTGCGCATGACCTGAGCGACGCAAAGGAACCTCCAATTACTTCCCTTCCATTCTCGCTCACGAAGTCTGCACCCGCACCCGCGCTTGAGTCTGAGTCTGAGGCAGCAAGGGTCGCTCCGGTTACAGTCTCTTCCACTCCGGCCCCGGTTCTGCCCACGATATCGCTCATACCTCCTACGCCCGAGGTTACTAAGGTTGCTTCAGTGGCTCCAACCCTTCCTCCGACAACAGCACCGACATTCGGTGCTGTATCGACGCCTTCCGGGGTTCCCAACTTTTTTGCAAATTCCTCTGTCTTTGCCAAGTCAGCGACTCTATCAGTCCCATCTTTCCCCGTGCCCGCAGTGAAGGAATCAAGACCGGCCGAAGTTCTGACACCACTTTCACCCAAGGCGGCTGATACAACTCCGTCATTGTTTGGTGCACCACCCGCGGTTGCTCCACCTGCATCCGACTTTTCTATCATCTCTGGTGAACCTGAGTCACTGAAAGAGGGTGAAAAGATACTGGTAACTACTCCATCCCTGGCCCCGCCTTTCACATTTGGGGAACCTGTGAAACCTGCAGAACCTGCTCGAGTGCCTACCCCTAATCCACCGACACCACTGTCAGCAGAACCCACTAAACCTGCGGCCTCGGGCACACCTTTCGCGTTTGGTGTTTCACCTCCTGTGTCATCACTAACGTCGGCCGCGGCAGAAACAAAGAGTGTTTTCACCTTAGATCGGCCTGCTGCCCCTGCGGCGTCAACTTCGACCCCTACGTCAGCAGCAGCGGCATCCAGTGTCGAGACTAAATCGCTGTTTGGCACACCACCACCTACCACACCGTTCGCCTTCGGACGTCCCAGTTCGGCTTCGGTCGAGGAAAAGTCTGCGGTTGCCCCATTCCCATTTGGCACAGCTACGACAGAGAAGAAACCTACAACAAGTTTTCCCTTCGGTTCTTCGGCTACTTCAACTACAGCGCCTGCTGCTCCTCTTGCATTCAGTTTTGGTGGCGCTCCTAGTGGGACTGCCACATCAGATGTGTCCTCCAAGCCCTTCACGCTCGGGCTAGCAGCGCCTGCGCGCCCTGTCACCCCTCCAAAAGTTGTCGAAGAGGTGACAATGGACGAGAGCCCAGCCAGAGATATGGTGGTGAACGGTGGCAGTGCCAAAGCACCAGAGAGGCCGACGCTCAACTTTTCTTTTGGTACTCCCAGCGGCTCTGCGTTATTTGCTCAGAGCCCGGCCACGACCACGGCCCCCTTTAGTTTTGGTACCTCGGGTGCGACGATCAACCCCTTCGCGAAAGAAGATAAGAAAGAAATCAAGCCTACGGTCACGTTTAGCGGGTTCGGTGGAGCACCTCCAATCAGTTTCCCATTTAGTCAAAAACCACCAGAGAGTCCGGCAGCCACTACCCCCACCACTGCCGCCTTTCAGTTTGCACAACCTTCCCCAAATGTTGCTCCCACATCACCATTCGCGTTTGGTGCTCCATCTACATCTGCAAATACTTTTGGACAGTCCTCTGCGGCGTCCGCGCCACCGAGCCCGTCGACATTCAATCGACCTACGGCATTCAGCTTTGCGGCGCCCACCGCGACGCAGCCAACGGCCAATCCGTTTGCCTTTGGAGCAGGGAGTCAGCCTGCTTCCCCCGCTACTGGCAGCACCACACTTCCATCTGGAACGACAGCCAATGCACCATTTACGTTTGGTGCAGGAGCAAATGCCACTGCTACACCTGGCGTTGGTTTTGGTGCATCAACGTCTGCTGCGGCGCCTGCGGGGACCTCATTGTTCACGATGGGATCTGTACCCCCTCCCGCTGAAGGCCCGGGTGGCAGAAGAATAAAAGGGCTTCCGCGGCGTGGGAGACGGCCGTAGCCCTTTGCGAACTTGGCGCGGTGGCCATTGGATGAACGTAACACACCGCGCAATTTCCTTCTCTTTGGCTTTGAAAAATGGACACATGTTTTCCCAGTTCTCTCTGCGTTACCCTCAATCACATCGATGTTAAGCATCGACGATTCGAGCTGCTTCCAGTTTTCCTTTTTGTAGGAATTTTTGGGGTTGTTCGCTTTGCATACTATACGTGGCTGACGGCCACCGCTACGACTTGCTTGCACTCTTGATTTCCCATTTATCGCATTGGAATCCCTTGTCTGGTACTTACATACTTACAGAGGCTCAAGGCCTTGTAGATCCAACCGTTGCATCACTATCAGTCCCGCATACGTACCATCTTGTTGTTCTCATTTGTAGTTACAACGTTTAATATGCATTTCTGCTGTCTGTTGTTCGAAGTACCCTTATTAGCAGAACCTTCAAGTTGAGTAGGCTTCAACACCGTGCACCATGCCTCGCGAGATTGTGACGGTTCAGTTCGGACAATGTGGAAATCAAAGTATGCACCTAACCCCGACCTATTCATCCTTTTTATCGTTGAACGCGCCCTCCAGTGGGCGCCGTGTACTGGCAGCGACTCTGCGCCGAGCACGGGATCAACAAGGAGGGTATCCTTGAAGAATGGGCGACCGAAGGCGGCGACCGCAAAGACGTATTCTTCTACCAAGCCGACGATGAGCACTACATCCCCCGCGCCATCCTCGTCGATCTCGAGCCTAGGGTATGTCACCCCGCATCTCACCTCGCCACCGGCGTTCTGACCGCGCACCACAGGTGATCAACAACATACTGAGCTCGCCGTGGGCGAATCTGTACAACCCCGAGAACATATTTATGTCCAAGGACGGCGGTGGCGCGGGGAACAACTGGGCACATGGGTATGCCTCGGGGGAGAGGCTGTACGAGGAAGTGATGGAGATGATTGATCGGGAGGCCGAGGGAAGCGATTCGCTCGAGGTACGCGCCTCTCTCCATGGCTCATTGACGCGACCCATCCTTCGTTCAGGGATTCATGCTCATGCACTCGATCGCGGGTGGGACAGGCTCGGGCTTTGGCTCGTTTATACTTGAGCGGCTCAACGACAAGTTTCCAAAGAAGCTGATACAGACGTATTCCGTGTTTCCGAATGCACAAGAGGGAGACGTGGTGGTGCAACCGTATAATTCGCTGCTGACGCTCAAGCGACTGACGAACCATGCGGACTCGGTCGTCGTGCTCGACAACGGTGCGCTGTCGCGCATCGCGGCTGACAGATTGCATGTTCAGACACCCACGTTTGATCAGACGAACCAGCTCGTGAGCCCATCTTTATTGTGTTTGACCTTGCTTTAATCGAGTAGGTGTCCACTGTGATGGCTGCGAGCACCCAAACGCTGCGTTATCCTGGTTACATGAACAACGACCTCGTGGGGATCATCGCGTCCCTCATTCCTACACCTCGATGCCACTTTTTGATGACGTCGTACACGCCGTTCACGAGCGATCAAATTGACAAGGTGGGTTCGCACTGACCTCACATTTGCCTGCTCACAACTGATTTTCTAGGCAAAACCCATCCGACGCACGACGGTGCTAGACGTTATGCGCCGTCTGTTGCAACCCAAAAACCGCATGGTATCAACGACACCGAGCAAAACCGCCTGCTACATCTCCATTCTCAATATCATCCA
>JBBPTV010001273.1:0-10568 GCA_038094275.1 Tubosaeta brunneosetosa | reverse complement strand
GCAGGGACTACACACCTGTGCTTGATTCACCCATTGAAAAGAAAATAAAAATTTTGAAGAAGGATGAAATCCCAGTCCTAGATGGACAGCTATACATAAAGCTGTTATCAGAAAAAGCTAAATTGCCAACATGTGGATCGGAAGAAGCAGCCGGCTAGTGTTACAATCTTTTTCCTTTCATTCTTCGTCTCCAAGCGCTTCGCTTATTACTTCTCTTTAGTCCCTTCTGTTCCCGTCGTCAAGGACGACTTTCTCTTGAGGCCATCAACACTTCCTTCAGGTGATGACTCATGTCTTTATCTCTCAGGTCTATGTTTTTCCCCTGAGTAGTATCCTGAACTGTCGTCTCGTCCTCTCACCTTTCACCTTCCAATGACTTCCTCGTGTTGTCATTTCCTTTCCAAGGTAAATGACTTGACTCTACAGTTCCTTCTTTTGTTCTGTTTTATCTTGCTCTCTTATTGGACGATTAGCTCCGCAGCTGTCTCTCTCACGACGGTGATCTTTCCCCTTGTTCCATAGCATTCCATGGCATTCCATTCTCTCACAATTGAAACTGTTATATACCTGATCGCCTGTACAATAATTCCTTACACTGATTCTACGCAATACAACGTAGTAATCTCCTGTCCTTGAACAATTCTCGAGTCCTCTGAGTTCCCTTCGTCGCTGTCAACCCTTGTCAACGAACTTCATCCTCAATCTACAATTTCCCATCGTATCTTTTGTCCCTGATCTCAGACAACGTTCTTAGTCCTCGTTCTCGTTCTCAATCTGCAACCTTCGTTGTAACCTTCATTCTCGTCCTCGTCCACTGGTTCGCACTTAGCTTGCTAGGAGAGACGCTGTGGTACCTCTTTGTGAGCGTCCGCCTCTCTTGGGTTAAGTCGAACGTCCCTTGTGGTACATTTAGCGTTACAGCTAGACCTATATGCTGCAGAAGATGTTTCAGTTCCAAAACAAGGAAAGGCTGTGGTTGATACGAACATCACCATTGCAACCCAAAAAGGAACTTATGCAAGAATTGCACCCAGAAGTGGCCTAGCGGATAAATTTATGATTGATGTTGAAGCCAGAGTCATTGATGGTGACTACCGAGGAAGCATCAAAGTTCTTTTGTTTAATCTGTCAGAAGAAGACTTCCAAGTTAAGGAAGGTGACAGAGTCGCACAATTAATATTAGAAAAGATAGCCCGACCGGAAATTAAAGAATCTCAGGAACTTGGCCAAACCCAACAGGGTGAAGCTGGTTTTGGTTCCACCAGTGGACATGAAAAATTAACAAGAAATGTCCACACGGGTACTGAAATACTCATGGATGTAAAAATTGCAAATGCTAATGACAAGAGGTTTCATGAAGTAAAGGCACTGCTAGACAGTGGCGCAAATGAAACGTTCATTGACACAACATGTGCATGGAAATTACATCTTGATTTGAAACCGCTATGCATCCCTATCCCTGTGTACAACGTTAATGGCTCTAAGAACAGCGCTGGAAGCATTATGCATTCTGCAGAGGTAATAATCCAATTCCAGGGTCACCAAGAAAAGATTATGGCAGAGATCACAGATTTGGGCAAAAATGAAGTCGTAATAGGGTATAATTGGCTATGCTGCCATAATCCCAAGATCAATTGAAAATCCGAAAAACTCCAGATGACTAGATGTCCAAGAAGTTGTGGACTTCTCCAGGATAGAAGTATACATAAAGTTCAATGTAATGAAGAAGAGCAGAACAAAGCATGGACCACTTATTTAGTCTGCTCTGCCACCGCTAAAGAAGAAGTAAAAGGGGAAACTGCAGAAGAACTAGTTCTGAAGCAGTACCATAAATGGCTAAATGTGTTTCAAAAGAAGGATTTGGAAAGAATGCCGATCTGGAAACCATGGGATCACACAATTGAGCTGAAGGAAATGTTCCAGCCTAAGAAAGGCAGGCTCATCCCACTTTTGCCAACAGAACAGGAAGAAGTTTCCATGTTCATTGATGATCAGTTAAGAAAAGGGTACATTCACCCAAGTAAAAGTACCAGTATTCTTTGTCCCAAAAAAGGACAGACACAAACAAATGGTCTAGGATTACAGGTACCTGAATGAGTACACAGTCAAAAATAATTACCTGTTGCCATTGATCAGACAACTGGTTGATAAGCTCAAAGAAGCTAAACTCTTGACGAAAATGGATCTCAGATGGGGATATAACAACGTACGCATCAAAGAAGGAGATAAATGGAAAGCAGCGTTTGTTTGTTTCCATGGAGCATACAAACCCCTCATGATGTACTTTGGGCTTTGTAACTCCCCTACCACATTCCAAGCAATGATGAATGAAATCTTCACAGATATGGAAGATGTCGTGGTAGTCTATATTGATGATCTCTTAATATTCACATGCACAGAAAACCAAGAGGAGCACGATAAGATCATGAAAGAAGTTCTCCAACAGTTAGAAGAAAACGATTTGTTTGTAAAACCAGAGAAGTGTTTCTTCTCGCAAAAAGAAGTGGAATTCTTAGGCATGACGATTGGCCAAGATGGAATCAAGATGGATGAAGATAAGGTATCTGCCATTCTTGATTGGCCTACACTGAAGAATCTCCAAGGAGTTAGAAGTTTCCTAGGATTGGAAAACTTCTACAGACGTTTCATAAAAGATTACATGATAGTGGCTAGACCACTGAATGACTTGACGAAAAAAGATGTTCCATTCATTTGGACAGAAAAGGAACAACATGTGTTTGATACACTAAAGCAAAAGTTTACGACAGCACTGATTCTCGCATTCCCAGATAACAATGGAGAATTCTGGTTAGAAACAGACACCTTGTATTTTGCCACTGGTGCTGTTCTGTCAGTAAAACTAGAAGAAGATGAAAAATGGCACCCAGTTGCATTCTATTCACATTCTATGTCTGACACAGAAAGAAATTACCAAGTATTTGACAAAGAAATGTTAAGTGTCATACAGGCATTAGAGCAATGGAGGCACTACTTGGAAGGCGCAAAGAAGCAGTTTGAGATCTGGAATGACCATGCTAACTTGCAATGGTTCATGCAGAAGCAAGATCTCAATCACTGCCAAGCTAGATGGGCATAGTATTTATCATGTTTCAATTTCACGTAGGTCCACAAGCCTGGAGCCACAATGACAAAAGTAGATGCATTGTCACGAAGAGAAGACCATGCAGAAGGAATTGATGCTGATAACAAGGCACAATTGATGATAACCCCGGACAAAGTTAGAAGTACACAAGTCATCTCAATGGAGGATGAAGGGGATAAAATACTAGATGACATACAAGTGTCCACTCTGAAGCTGAAAGAATCGGATGTACAACACCTCAAAGGCCTAGGGGCAGAAGTAAACTTCAACAGAGTGTTCGTTAACAGAAAAGGACAAGTCTTTGTTCCTGACAACTGTCATATGCCGTCCAACTCCTGTCAACTCCAGTCCAACTCCAGACCATCTCTGGTGCGATCTCCTCAGACATGCATCACCTGACTTCTGGACCATGTGACATTTCCTCATTTAGTATAGATTCGCTTATGTAATAAAACTGCGCACCACTCCGGTCATTTGTATACCTGGTGCACAGCTCCGGCTTCACTTATCTATTCATCCGTCTTACTCAGTACCTTAGTCATTCAACGTTCCATCTTAATCATCCGTAGTAAATCCTATGCAACTCCATAGTATAAATATTCTGTAGTGTACTATGTTGTACTTTAGTCAGAATATCACCTAGAACACCTCTGAACTCCTGATCTCCCTAACTCCTGATCTCCTAACTCCTGAACTCCACTCCTAAGGGTCCTGAACCTACACAAGGGCGCGACACATAAGTCCTGCACCAAGACCCACCCCTCTGCACCTCCGCATCTCCGCATCTCCGACCCCCTGACCCCTAATCAGGAGCAAGGAGGACTGGTTCTGACAACAATGAAGATCTGAGAAGACGAGTCATTATGTTGCACCATGACTCAGTTGTCATAGGACATCCAGGGAAAGAAAAGACAAGCAATTTGATCACTAGAAGTTACTATTGGCCAAACATGACCAAAGAAGTCAAAACTTATGTTTCACATTGTTCATGATGTCAGAAAATGAAAACTGGAAATAAACCGCCAGCTGGTTTGATGAATCCCCTTGAATTGGCTAACATGCCATGGGAAGATGTTTTAGCCAATTTCATAACGGATCTGCCAGAGTCAGACAGATTCAATGCTACCCTAGTGGTAGTTGACAGATTCTCAAAAGAAGTTGAATTTATACCTACAGATAAAACAGTTTCCACTTTGGGAACAGCAAAACTATATTTGGAAAGAGTTTGGACAAATCACGGGCTCCCACATTCGATTGTTTCAGATCAGGGACCCCAATTTGCATCTCAAATTATGAAAGATCTCTGTATACATTTAGGGATAAAACCATGGCTTAGTACCGCTTATCACCTGCAAACAGACAGGCAGTGTTACGATTTTTCTTCTCTTTCTCTCATCTTGTTCTCTCTTAGCTTCATCACTCGTGTTATCTCACTTATGTAATCCCTTTTGATTGGATGATTAGCTCTGCAGCTGTCTCTCTCACAACAGTGATGTGTCCCCTTGTTCCATCACATTCTATTACATTCCTTTCTCTCATGATAGGAATACTTATACCATTTGCCCTGTACTTTTACTCCTTACACTGATTCTATGCAATAAAACATAGCAATCTTCTGTCCTTGAGCAATTCTCGAGTCCTTTGAGTCTCCCTTGTCATCTTCGACTCTCGTCAACATCCCTTGTCCTCTGTCTACAACTTTCGTCATAATCTTCGTCCTCGCCTTTGAACTCTGAATCTCCTTGTCCTCGTCGTACGACTTACATCTTCCTCCTCGTCCACAATCATTGGTTCATACTCAGTTAGTTAGAAGAGACGCTGTGGTACCTTTTTGTGAGCGTCCGCCTCTTTGGAGTTGAGTCAAATGTCCCTTGTGGTACATTTAGCGTTACAGGCAGACGGAGAGGGTCAACAGAGACCTTCAACAATATCTACAAATCTTTTGCTGTGATCACCAAGAGGATTGGCTGAAGTGGCTTTCTCTTGCACAGTTCACATACAATAACCACAAATTGTCCACAACCAAGAAAACTCCATTTGAGGTTACCCAGACTTACCAGCCACGGATGGGAATGGAACCTGGCAGTTCTAAAGCCCCCACTACAGATGTTTTTGTTGATAAAGTTCAACAAATGTTTGATGAAGTGCGTGCAAACTTAGGTTTGGCACAGGATAAAATGAAAAAGAATGCCACATCATGGTGAAGTGTCACCCCTGCTTATGCAGTTGGTGATGAAGTGTTACTTGCTACAGATAATTTGCACTTGACGTGCCAAAGTAAAAAGATGTCTGAAAAATGGCTTGGACCATTTAAAATTGAAGAACTCATTGGCAGCAATGCCATGAAGTTGAAGTTACCACAGACAATGAAAATTCATCCGGTGGTTAATGTTTCCAAAATAAAACCATTTAAAGATCACCTTTTTGGGCAACCCATTTTTGAACCTGGACCGGTACTAGTTACCAAGGACCGAGATGAAGAATATGAAGTTGACCACATCATTGATGCTTGCCACAAAGGATGCAGTTGGGAATATCTAGTCCATTGGGCTGGGTACGATGATAGTGCTCGCACTTGGCAATCGAAGAAGGATCTTTCTAACATGCAAGCCACCTTAGAACTCTTCCATGAACATAATCCTCGCCTCTTTCTTTGAGAAACCTTTACAGAGTGCTTTGGTCTCTTCAATCCATATCCTGAAGTTTGGTGCACTGCCATGGATCATCTGGAATCCAACCCATAGGAGGGGGGTAGTGTTACAGCCACATATTTTCACCTTTACACTTCCGTCTTTTTCTGTTATCTTATCATGACAGGATCTTATCAAGGGTCACAGCCATGCTATGCAGTAAGTGCTGACTTGATATGTGTTACAGCCAGGCTGTGCCATAAGTGCTAACACACATACCCAATCTGATTTATGACTCACATGGACTCACTTCATTTCTTTGAAACATGTTTCATCCTTTTAATTTCCATCTCTTCCATTCTGCCACACCTCACGTGTGCCTCATGTTTCTTATCTTGGCTGTGTCCACAGCCTTACATGTGTTTCACTCATGTTCTTTATTTCCATGCTGTGCAAGGCTATGTCTCTTATCTCTAGTGTTTAGGGTATTACCATATTAGTGACTCATCAGTAGATTAGGTCACAACATGTACATACAGTATGGATAGTATATAAAGGCCAAGGGCTTGCCTGGGACATCTCCCCAGTCAAGTTCACTTGGAGTATTCCTTCAAACTCCCTGTGATTTTCTCTCTTCTTGGCAAAGGTTGCCACCATCTGACATTTACACCTTCACTGGTTTGAAGTTGTTTCAGACAGGGGATGATGCAGCAAGGTCCAAGAAATGTGAAACAGCACTTAGCACCTATGCCACTGTGCTGTCCCTTGGTCCATCCAGTCCAAATGGTCTACTAATGAAGTGGACAGAGACAATGATATTACGTCATGAATCAAAAGATGGGGTACTAGATGCTGCTGACAAGGTAAGCTTCATGTGACATTCCAATCTCAGACGTTGACATGGACAACATATACCTAGTTTGGGCTCCCAAAATTTGATGTCTACTGCATGTTGTGTGACGTTGTCAAAGGGAGTGGCCAGCTCACTGAAGCCATTGAGTGTCTTCAGAAAATGCACAGTGAGTTGACAGGTGCTGATAAGGAGTAACTGAAGTGGGAACTTGGTGAGCATACACTATAGATCATAGGAACTCTTGATTTCTTCTCCCACAAGATAAGCCCTCAAATGTGTCAACTGATACAAGTGCTGAGAAGTCTGCCCAAAAACTCTGCAGGGCTGTGGAACAAAGGGATGATGATCTGGATGAGATCCTCCATTCATTACATGTGGACCCTCATGCAGAGAATATCACCTCAAGTACATTCTCTCTCAGAATCACTTTGACTTTTTCCAATTGTTATAGTAGGCAAGCTCAGGAAAATAACCAAAAGACTCTGAGCACAGTTTGTCAATTTCCAACACATATCAGAAGAAGAAGATTTGACTGAAGAAGATAGTCAGATCACTATGTGTGGGTCTTTACATACAGTACACTAAGTTGGGTGAGGTTTTTTGTTGCTCATTCCTTGTTCAGCCTCTTGCTAAATGATACAAGTAGAAAAGCTGGAGAAAACCATTCATCAACTCCTTATTACTCTTCACAATGCTGAATCCAGCTTCCAACAACTTCACACTCAATTTGTCTATTCTAAACAGAGAGTAGATACCCTCACTAGAATCTTCAGTCTATACCAGTGGAAACATCAATGTGAAACACTATTTGAAGATAACCATATTGCAGATGCCAGTACTATATCCTTTTTGCAGCTCATGGGGTTCATCAGTGAAGCAGAGAAATCCAATGAAATCTTCATGGACTGGTTGTCAGGTGAGCCTCTTCATCATAGGAATGAAAATAAATTTAATTTCCACCTTTAGATTTTCAACAATGATGTATGAAGGCACTGAAGAAGCTTGCTGACACTGCAGTGGAACATTGTGAAGCTGATAAGTACTATCCAACTATATTGTCACTTGATCCACAAGACCACATGGATACACTGATCAAGAGAAGTAAAGCCCAGATGATGATGGCATCATGGAAAGATGCACTGGAGGACACTGATGAGGTATTCATTGTCACCACATCACAGCTGGTGTCAGTAACATAGTGCACAGGTTATCAAATTTAACCCATCATCCCATCAAGGCCATTGTCAGAGGCATGCAATACTGCAAGGGATAGGGCAATATGCAGAAGCTGTTGCACATCAGCAAAATCTGGAGTTGCTGTCCAGTACTGGACAGAACTGGACAGAACTCCATAGTGCCATAGTGCTCATAGTGAGGGTCCATGTAGACAGTACTATGATAGTACCATGATAGTCTATAGATGCATCATAGCTTGTCATAGTACTGCACAGTATTATTGTATCAAGGAAATAAAATATTAAACCACTTTATATGTATACTACTAATGTCTATTTGTCTATTGTACATACCATTTTTTATATTAGATATAATCCAACTACACTTTACACTTGTTTAAATTCTACTCTTACAGCTGTTTGCAAAATACTGCAGAAAGTGAACTTAAGAAAGTTGTGCCTCGGAGAGAGCCAGGCTAGGACCCCAAGCTTAGCTGTGTGTGTGGGAAATGTCATGCATCACTGTTCAGAACAGACATGATGCAGCTCACCCTACCTCACCACCCCCACCACACCACACATATAAGCTAGATCTTAGCTTGAAATCTCAGAGACTCAGCTGTGAGAATGGTATGTAACACAATTTGAATTTTGGGATTCTTACTCACAAAGCAGAGCTGACAATTTATGGATTCTAGGTTCTACTATTGTTTTTGATGATGAATCTATCAGTTATTGCAGCAGCTCATAGAATGTAATGATATTCTATAGGCTACTGTCTGTCATGTACTATGTAGCAGAGAATTTTCATACTTTGGAGTACTCTGAAAGGGTGAGAAACTTTGACTAGTACTTCAAATTTCACCAGTATAAAGGTAACACTATACAAGCCTGCATAGGATTCATTGTGTTAAAGAAATAAGGGCAGCAATGCCCAACTCAGAATGTGCCACAAGTACTGAGCACAACTAATATTCACCTAAATAAGGGCAGCAATGCCCAACTAAGGTAAAGTAAATACAAGGTACTAAGAATCAAGTAGTGTCTCACCTCAGAATGTGCCACAAGTACTGAGCACAACTGAGGTGAGACAAAGAAGTCAGAAGGGTTAAATAGTGACAAGGATACATGCTTGCTAAACTCCAGAAAAGTCCAGAACAGAACAGGTGAAAATAGGTGCACTGCATCAGGAAATAACAAAGGGCACAGCAGCACATGTTTGGAGGGAGTAGGAGCACTACCAAGTGATCAACATGAGGTATGACTATACTGTAATAGGTATAAGTAAGTCCAAAAGAGGTAGGATAAGAAGTGAGTGAAAGATGACTGGAGTTAGTCTCTGCACAAACTCTGGGGATGTCCGGAGTTATACTTTGACACATTGTTCAATCTATGTAGTGTAACAGATATTGCTGGTGTACAAAATACAAGGTACTGAGTGGATTCATAACCATAGTAGACCTAGAATGCATAAAATGTCAGCTCTGCTTTGTGAGCAAGAATCCCATATCCATGTGGTGGTGGTGGTAAGGCAGGATGAGCTGCATCACATCTGTTCTGAACAGTGACACATGACATTTCCCTCACACACAGCTAAGCTTGGGGTCCTAAGGCATGACTTTCTCAAGTTCACTTTCCACAGTGTTTTGCAAATAGCTATAACATTTTGACTAAGTCTATATGCATTTGGGCTAATTGCTAGTTTATATACAGCATCATTACTTGACTTTCTCAAATACAATATATATTCTAAAAGAACACTTGAGATTTTTTTTCTAAAAGTACTAAATACACTCTAGAGGTCTTGACACAAATTTTGATTTAACCCTGGCAGACCCATTGTAGAGACTTGCCAAATATGGAAGGTTTGAAATTCCATATTTGGATATAAGCCCCTGTCCAATTTGCAAATCAATATCATATGGTGGGAATCAATGATGTATCATAAATAAATCCATAGTGCTCATAGACTGTTGCAGTGTATTCATAGTCTATCATAGTTGCTCATAGTATAAGCAAACTATAGAGAGACTATGGTAGACTATGACTACTATGACTACTATGAACTTTCTATGAGAACACTATGAACACTATGGATACTATGAGCTCTATGGTGAAGCCCTGGTTTTGCTGATGCAGCCTTTGATACAATGCTATTGAAACTCAAAGTTGAATCCCCTGATGAACACATCCATGGTGGGCTATTTTGTTGACCCTATCAGCCCTTTTGTATGCCAACACTGATAGTAACACTTTGATCTCAGTATACCAATGCAAGACCTATTATCCAAGACACCATCAAGACAACCATCTCTCACTTGCCTCATGTTCTGATCAACATTACCATGACTTGACAAGATGGAGCAGGAAAAAGCATTTGAAGCACTGCCAGTGTTCAATGAACTTGTGTCATCCATGACAACACATGTGGACCTTGAGCTTATCAAGAGGAAGGTGAAAGATTTCTATCACTATGTGATGTTGTCACACAAGTGGCAACCAAATGAGCCCCACTACATGGATGTCAAGAATTTCACAGTGTACAGGCTAAAAGCATCATTGGGAAACAACAAACTGCAAGCTTTCTGCTCTCTCATGCACTCCCTTGGGTTCCAGTGGGCATGGTGCAACACATGTTGTATCAACCAAGATGATAACCCAGTATTGCAGGAGGCCCTGGTGTTAAAGTACTAAATAGGGGCAGCAATGCCCAACTCAGAATGCGCTGCAAGTACTGAGCACAACTGATATTCACCTAAATAGGGGCAGCAATGCCCAACTAAGGTAAAGTAAATACAGGGTACTAA
>JBBPTV010001272.1:0-10569 GCA_038094275.1 Tubosaeta brunneosetosa | reverse complement strand
CTCTCTTTCCTCCTCGCTTTCATCTACATCCCTGTATCTACTTTGCTACGCACATACAGTACCTGCTCTCTTCTCCCCTTCCCAGTCGCGAACGAAGCACCGACACGCATAGAGTAATAAATATCTATAAATAATTAATAACAAAATCTGGCTCACCTTGCCACAGGCATGAACGGGGGCTGCGCAGAGATGCTCCTCCCCAAGGTGATCGATCCGCTGTCATGTACAGTGTCAAATGTGCATTAATCCAGTTAAACGTGCATACCATTGTACACACATCCAGGCAACCAAGCCTCCCGGAAAGCTTGCACGACTTGCCGCACAAGTGCTGGTTGCCAGTAGCACATCTACGACAGAACATGAACTGCCGTATATCCAACCGAAGCCATAAGATACATACATGTGCTTTCCTGCGTGTCCTGCTCTGTTACAAACTCGTCAGTCAATGGTGCGACGTCAAGTCCAACACATACTACTCACTTCATGCAACATGGCAGATTCTCCCCTAGTCCAAGTGCCACACAGAAGCCACAATTGTGCACACACAAGTGGTTAGATTGACAGTCATGCACGCCTTCGTGCATCCGGCCCTGCATACAACGTAGATCACACTGCTCGCACTTCAGCCCACACAGTTGCACGCTACCCTCCAGCCCCACAGTCAAACTCCGAAAACGACGTTTCAGGTCACTGATACATGCATGGCTGTCGCCGCCGCTTCCTGGTTTGAACCGCGCCAAGTTTTGCTCAAGCCATTCATTTACTCGGGCAATCCGCAAGTCCACGATATCCTTGAGGTGTTTCGTCAAACCTGTGAACCATTCATCTTCCGAAATGCTTTGACGAGGTGTCTGTTCTTCCCAGGACTTCTGTAATGCTGCCAACATGCGCTCGCGATCCGCGGGCATGTCATCGCCATCACAAACAAAAAGATCATTAGATGTGTCTGGCAGTTCGATTGGCATGTCCGTGTCCAAATTCTGCGTCAACGAATTAGCGAGGGAAATATGTTTGTAGGTGTGGGTTTACCTTCAGCAGCTCCAATTCTGGGTCAATGTGCGTATACCCATGGGCAAGTGCGTTAGCTAGCAATGTTGAAAGCAGCTGGGCACGATGAGATGCCATCGATTCTATACACCATGCTTGATGTGTGCCGCTCGGCGATCATTGAGCAATTAACTTACGAGACGTAGCAAGCCAGTCGTTCGTCTGCCATTCTCAAATGAGAACTATTCACGGCACGCTTCCGTCCAAGGGATTATCTTACCTTCAACTTAGCCATCAGAGTTTTCATCAGATGCAAGAACCCCCTTGCTGAGTGGTGCGTAATTGGTTCTTTGTCCAATCGTCGTTTCAGCGCAGAAAATTGTGTATAAAATTCCTTTGATCCGATTACCGGCCTGTGCAGAGAAGGAGCGTCAGTAGTTGGATCTGCCAAACCTACCCGAGTTACCATGGTATGATATTGATTTTCCCTGCATGAAGCCAGGAAATGAAATTCGATTCTTTCTCGCCCTTCACGATCCTCTGAAACCTGAGACTGAACCTGGAGATGGAAGACCATGAACTCGTAAAGAAACATGACGGGTAACCACCGCTCACTCTCTGGTTATCTCGTCCTTGTCCGACTCGACCACATCCTACACTGAACCTCAGAAACATGATGCAGTGGGGAACCTGACGGACGTACCTTGATACTGATGACCAAGGTCGACTTGAATAGTGACGGCTCGGCCTTCGGATCCAGCATTATTGAGCTTGATTGGAACGACTTGAATAGCTCAGTAATATCTCGATTGAGCACAAAGTTGTTGCGGAACAATACCTGGAACAAAAAGATTCTCAGTCAGGAGTTCCCTGATATATGTTACATACCAAGTTAGAAATTGCAGTGTTGAACAAAACGAGCAGCGTGTCCTCTTGGGTGGAGCGTTCGACACTGTGTACACCTATAGATGTACACGGAAGATATCCCAGTGCGAACTATAAACGATATTTGCATACCTTCGAAATCGAGCGCAACGATTAATTTGTCCTTCGTAGGCGCGGCTGACATCCATACGCCCTCTGTTGTCCTCATGGCTGACCCAGCAAACGACGTATCGACGAGGTGATTCAAAGCAAAACTCTTGCCAACAGACTGTTCACCCATGGAAGTCACCACTCGGACAGGCTGTTGTGAACGATTAACGGATTGCATTTCATGAGCAACAGGGGACGTACGCACCTTCGATGCCATATAGGACTGAAACACAGACTCATACCAACCAAAGGATAGACTATCGACGATACTGTTTACTTCCGCACCCAACAGTGATTTCTCCAGCTCGGGAGAATATGCGCCATCTTTAAGAGGCACAAACTGATTATCCCTCACCACAGCCAGGTGAATCGGAATCAAGCACAGAAGATCAACAAGCCATTCGCCTGCGCGATAAGCAGAGATACTCCAAGAATGATCACGAGGCGAGTGCTGGTGCCCAGCGCCCCCGCACAACTCGGCAGTGAAAACAGAAAACGCCACTGTAGAGACCTGAATAGAGTTGAGTATATTCCCCATTGGCTTCTTCGTCTCTTTCTCGAACTTTTGGATCATTTGTTGAAAATGTGGTACAAACCGCGTTTGGTCATGATCTGTGACGAACATGAGCATGCGCGCGCTCCGGAGACTCGAAGAGGAAATCGTTTCGCACTGTACTGCAGGAAAGACAGGGAAACGCGCCCAGACTTCGGCGTGACAATCAATAAGGCAGTTGTGCACGGTCGCAGGCTCGATCCTTGCATTGCACAGAGGAACCCACGCCCTTTTGCTGGAACGTAAACCCACTCTCTTTGCAAGTGATGTCCAGTGCACGAGACTTGCACGCTTGTGCCTCGAAGTCAAGCACGACCACGTGTACCGCGTCTCGGCTGATCAACGACGTGGCGATAAACCCATTCCTGACGGGGATCGGGCTCAGGTCAAGCAGAATTCCTTCTGTAGAGCCAAAGGTGCTCCAGTGGTACGCCGTCATAACTATGCCACCCTCCTGGGCCTGTGCGACTAACAGACAGGAACCATCAGGTGTCGAGCTTACACCGGAAGGAATCTGATCAAGTTGCAATGTAGCGGACCTAGTCAACAACTTCCATCAGCAACATGCACTTGTGAAACGAAACAAGACCAGACGAACCGAAACTGGGGCGGTTCCACAGAGAGCACTCTAGCTCGCGCTTTTGAGTCAACCAGGAGCAATCCTTCGCTCCCGCTCACGAAACAGGCATGACGGATAGACACCTCCTCGTCGTACCATGCAGAAAGGCTCCTCGCACTTGTCTGGTGGTGGCCTGTGTCATCAAACACCAGAGCGTACAGTAGCGACTGTGACAGAGTAAGAAACGATGCCAGAAAGAACCATATGGCACACCTTTTCTGATGACACAACAGCCAGCATTTTCTTTGACTCGTCATACGCCAACAGGAAATTTTTGCCGATTTTTTCATGATTGAGTCGCTTCGCGTAGCCTCGTGCAATCGCACCATCCATAGCTGTTAGTCTCTCCAAGTAGATACTCAAGTTTCCTTCACAGTCTGCAATACACAGCAACAGTTTCTCTCCCTCGAGCAACTGTGCGCATCTGTTCAGGGTAAAGACGAGACCAAGTTCAGATGCGCTAAGTTAAGCAAACATGCCAGGACGCACACGACGGAATGGCCTAGCGGTAATGAAAACTCGTATCTGAACTTGAAGCGCAGTGCAAGGACCGCCCTTGAGTCCAGTTGCAATTTACTCCGATCTTGCGTTGTCAACTCCATCAAGTGCACTGTGTAGATTACCCTTGGGTCTTGTTGTGACAATCGTGCCCCAGAGATTCGATAGGACGATGGACCTACTACAATTTAGCGAGAATGATGAAAAAAGTGAGCGTAACCACGGCTTACCATGCTGGCATTCCTCTATTGCATGGTCAATGCACAAAGTATCCCTGTAAGCAAAAATTTCAGCTTCAGTCCAATCGATTGCGAAGAACGGCCCTGAGACGCACGAGGTTCCAGTCTGTGTGGACAAGTCATTGACATCCTTGATCAAATCCGACCTCAGTTTATCCTCATGCCCATGCTTGATGCGCTCCCTACACTCGTCCGCTTGTAGTTCTTGCACCTCAAACGCGCGGTCTGTTATCACTGTCGCGATGATAGCCTGCAAATACTTGAATGCCCTCTGTCTTGCCTGGTTTGCGAGATCTTTGAACAGCACAAATTGTTCCCCATATTCGTCTTGCTCGATCTGACTCAAAAACTGAGTGTCGGAGACTCGATTTGCCGCCTGTGTCGCACTGTAAACGAGATCCTTCACTTTGCTACTGTTGTCATGTAACCCGAACCCCCTGAGTATCTGCTCGCTGGCTCTGCTGGGCCCTTTCGATTTGAATTTGCCCTCCAAAGCAGCCATCAAGAGATCCTGACGAGTCTGTTCATCCAGTCCGGACTTGCATTTGTCCGAGAGTCGATGCAACACCATAAATATGCAGATACGATCCTTGGCATTTTGAAAGTCTGAGTCAGAGATATTCTGAAAGTCCTTGTAGAGGTGTTGCGTAACTCCGCTCGCCTTTGGATATAGACCCAGCAGCTTTAAGAGGGGTTCTAAGGCGAATGAATCAACAAGAAGTCGTTCCGAATACCCAAAACGAACTATCACATACCTGGCTTCTCACCAGACCACCTGTCGTCATCCTTAGGATAGACGAATGCTTCTCTAGGGAAGCATCTACCGTTCGGAAAAATGATCACGTGGACAACGCGGGCCGAAGTGCTTTGCACTCATGGATATAATTGCAGTAGGTGGTCAAGAATCACTTCAAACAGCGACCTTTCTAGCGCTGGTGACTCTGTCTTCAATCTTCCTACCTCCTCGTTGACCTCAGCCTTAACATCGGTATCGGACATGTTCTCGATCGCGGTAAGTTTATTTTTCCATCCCAAGCAGCACTGCGGGAATCTCTTCTCAAGCCCGGAACGAAGCAAGATCTCCAAGGTTTTGTTATCCAATTTATCACTCAGTTTAATACGGTCAAATGTCCTGTCGATCCGATAAAATGAATTACGGAGCGCAATCATCATGCATTGAGTAAGTCACTCACAAGTATCTCTCGAGTAGCAGGGGGCTAATCAGTTGCTTAAACGTCTCTCGTCTCACCTGGCCCTCTTGGTATCTTGCCGTCATAAAACCTTGTGTTGTCTCGCCAAAGAGCAAGAACGGTGTGTTCGTGCTAAGGTTCATCGGATCCGAGTCTCCACTGGGCACTTTCGGAAGTACAATCTCCCTCGACATCGCCTTGAATTGTAATACAATGCACCAGTTCAGCCAGTCAGGACGACGGAGGTAGACAAGATATACCGACTTTGAAGCCCTCACGAACAGTCACTGACTCCTCCTGCTGGCCGGTTTCGGTGACTTCGAATGCACATGTCCGGTCGGTCTCGTCCAAATCGATTTCGAAAGCATGGTCGGCATCCGTGTTTTCGTCATCGCCTGCACTCCAGATGATGGTTTGTGCATGCTTGGAGGGGATGAGGCATACTACTTGATCACATATCTTTGTGAGATATCTACGTGGAATGGAACTGGACTCAATCATCTCGACTTGAATAGATTTCGACAAACCTCATGAATGTGACACGATTGCGACGAACGGGAGACGGCGCTGCATCGTCCCAAGTCTCATCCTCGGGCCAATACAGAACGTATATTCGGGGAGAGAAAGACCCGGTTTGCTGCTGTGGTTTGACAATGTACAAGCCGGAACGGAGAGTTGGTTGGGCATGCGTTTGTGAATCAGAGTCTACAAGGAGCTGTGCAGCACTGACAAGCCATTAGCTCTGGAAAAATAAAGAAGGGTAGGGGCGTATCATACATGATGTCATCGATGACTCCGAGCTCCAAAAGAAATCGTACAATTTCCTCCTTGCTTCCATAAACACTGACCGGTTTGATGTCAAACTCGTCGAGTGCCTTAAAATTAACTTTTTTTATAGACGAGTATGCACCAGGGCAGACACTATTGATAAACGCCTCCAGAGAATTTTGGGATATGATAATCTTATCAACTGTTGTCATATCAATGATTGGCACGAGTGCGCCTGGGCGGTTGGGTGCTCACCAAGACCGCCAGCACTGCTCTGCTCCGAGAAGAGATCGAGAATGCGATACATGGCTTTGATAGAGTAGGCCAAGTCCAGGTCGTCGCGTTGAACAAGTGGCATATCACTATTTATCTGCAAATCCGAGACCGAACCTGAGATCATCTCATCGGGAGCCGAATGAAGACAAACCTGGTCATAGGCAGGATTGTCCCCGGCGGCCTGGAAAATATCTTCGTCATCTTCGTCATCGTCATCTGCGAGAAGTATAAATAAAGATGGATGAGGAAGGGATTGTTCAGGATCACCAGATGAAGGGTCTGAGTGGCTGGTACTCGCAACACGAGTCCGGGAGAAGGGTTCGTCGTGCCGTGTGGGCACTGAAAGAACCACCTCAGCTACTGCAACGGGCTGAACTGAGCTGGAATTCATCTGCAAATCCGAAACCGAACCTGAGATCATCTCATTAGGAGCTGAATGAAAACAAACCTGGTCATGGGCAGGGTCGTCCTCGGTGGCCGAGTAGAAAATATCTTCGTCATCTTCGTCATCGTCATCTGCGAGAAGTATAAATAAAGATGGATGAAGAAGGGATTGTTCAGGATCACCACCGGACGAAGGGTCTGAGTGGCTGGTATATGCAACACAAGTCCGGGAGAAGGGTTTGTCGTGTCGTGTGGGCCCTGAAAGAACCACTTCAGCTACCGCAAAGGCTCGAAGTGAGCTGGAATAACCTTGGGCCTTTCGTTTCTCCTGGCTGGGAGATAGATTCATTATGGGGTGGCATAGACGAATCGGAATGGTCTTAAAAGTGGGAAACCACGAGGTAGGTCCGACCCACCCATGAGGGAAAGAAAGACTCGCCTGCCTTGAAGTCTATATCAAATAGTACTCGATCGTGGAACTCCGAATGTCTCGGACACCCACTAGTGGGCTAGGGTATCACTAAGGAAAACTAGCAATCCACCCACTCTCTTGGCACTTGCCTCTGCTCGTATTGCACACTTATTTCCTGTCCATATCGATAATCCTTGACTGCAGTGGCCAATAAGCTGAAGCAGTAAGCAGGTTTGCCAACATACATGCCAACGCTGTCCATGATGATGTAGGTTGGCAGCCTCGTTATGCAGATCTCGGAAGCTTATGGTGCAACCCCACAGAAGACAATGGCGTCATGGATGAATGCATGATGAGAGAGATGCTATGACGCAGCGGCGATGCGTACATCATTCATCGATCTTTTAACCTTGTGGATGCCAGGGGCCTGCCTTAGTACAGCAAGTGGTACTGCCATCACCCTCAGGATGATGGACGACTATTTGTAGTTATCGGGTGTTAACGTTTAACCCCCACGGCAGTGTCATGCTTGACAAGGAATCTGGCAGTAGATTTCTATCCACATCAGCAAACCACTAATTTTCACACAGTTGTCACAAGATTTACAGCAACACCACAGCATGTCACAGTGTGACAGGGTAACTGAGTCATAGTGTCACAATGTTACAGTGACATCACAGCATGTCACAGTGTGACAGGGCAACTGAGTCATAGTGTCACAATGTTACAGTGACATCACAGCATGTCACAGCGTCACATGGCAACAGTGTCACAGTGTCACAGTGTTACAGCAGGGCTACAGCCATATCACAGTGTCACATCACGTCACACAGGCACAGCGCTACAGCGTTCGACAGCGCTACACGGGTAACTAGGGTAGATAGCCTAATAAAATGTAGTAATAAATTCCTAATAGTGTGGACTTAGAGAAATTTTGGGCGAACAGATCACGTGATTCACATTGTTTGAATTCCGTTTCGCTTACACACAACCCGAACTACTACACACTCGCTGCACCCGACCTCTCTCCACCCGCCAGGCAAGCCGTCGCGCATCACCTCCCAGCTATACGCTCCATCCCACGCGCCATTGGCCGCCACTATCCGTCTCACCCCGTGCTCCAAGTAAATGCACGGGCGCTGCCCACACCCACCTGCGCATGCGCTCACCTACCACTGACAACGGCGTACCACCACCACCACCACCACCACATCGACGACCTGGGCGAGGGGAGGCAGAATGTAACGAGGTGCTCACCGTCATGCGACGATGTGGCGAGAGTGAGGAGGCACAACAGGTACGCCCTCACTACCACGACGACGACGGTAGTGTGGTGACCTGCCACAGATCGCGACGACGGCGATGCGACAGCTCACCACCACTACCACTACCACGCGCAACGAGCGTGCAACAACCCACCGCCACCAAATAGACGACGACGAGGGCGAAAATGCGCAACGGCGCACTCACTACCTCAACGCTGGCGACGACAGTGGTGACAGCGGAACGGCACGCCCACCACCACCACGAGGAGTGGGGGCAGGAGAGCAGCGGCGGGGGGACCCACCTCACCGTAACGACGAAGATGGCGAGGTGCGCAACGGTGCACCCATCATCACCACCCTACTCACGACGGCGACGGCATGGGCGAAGGCACGAAACGGCGCACACACCACGATGTCGACGGCGACCAGGGCGTGGCGGCGCAGCGGTGCGGTCACCACCACTACCCACAACGACGACGGCGTGGGCAAGGGCACGCAACGGCGCACCCACCACCACAACGCCGACAGCGACAAGGGCGGGCAGCGCAGCAGTGTGGTCACCACCCGCAACGGTGTCGTCAACACCACCACCCGCGTGCCCACGACGGCGGCATGGGCGAAGGCACGCAACAGCGCACCCACCACGACGCCGACGGCGACAAGGGCGAGGCGGCGCAACGGCGCAGTCACCACCACCACCCACGCGCCCACGACGACGGCTTGGGCGTGGCTGCTCAACGGCGCACCTACCACCACGACGGCGACAAGGGCGCGGCAGCGCAAGGGTGCAGTCACCACCACCACCCCACCCGCTGGCCCACAACGACGACGGGATGGGCGAGGGCACGCAACGGCGCACCCACCACCACGGCGCTGACGGCGACAAGGGCGCAACGGCGGCGTGCTCTCCCGCATACCCACCGTCACTGCCGCCGCCGCCATCACCACCACTATATGGCGACTACGCGCCATGACGACGTGGAGAGGGTACGCCACGGCGACGATAATGGGGATACAACAGGTACGCCCCCACCATCACCCCATGACGAATTGACGCACCGTAGCCCGTGACGAGGACCACGGTGCAACAGCATGCGGCACACCCACCATCCCCAGGACGACCAGGAAGGCGAAGGGGTGCAACGGCGTCCCCACCAAGACGATGGGGGCGCAACAGCAGGGTGCGCAACGGCGCACGGCAAGCCCACTCCCACGAAACGACGAGGGGAGCGAGGGGAGTGAAACGG
This sequence comes from Tubosaeta brunneosetosa, assembly GCA_038094275.1. Taxonomy (NCBI): domain Eukaryota; kingdom Fungi; phylum Basidiomycota; class Agaricomycetes; order Boletales; family Boletaceae; genus Tubosaeta; species Tubosaeta brunneosetosa. Next base: position 1,096 of record JBBPTV010001272.1, on the reverse strand, counting down.
TGCTCCCACCACCAACCTGGACGACGAGCAGGGGGGCGCAACCGGGGAGGCGCACGGGTCGCTCACCACCTGCAAGACGACGAGGAGGACGAGGGAAGTGCAACGGCACTCCCATCATCAACCACGACGACACGCAAGGAAACGCGGCACACGCCAACCACCACAGGACGACGAGCATGGCGAGGGGAGCGCAATGGCGCATGGCACGCTCACCACCCGCGAGACGACGAGGGTGAGGGAGCGCAACGGCACTCCCACCACCAACCAGGTCGGTGGACGGGGAGGCACGACGGCGCACGGCACCCCCTCGACTCACAAGATGACATGGAGGATGAGGAGAGCACAACGGCGCTCCCACCACCAACCAAGACGACCGGTTGCCACCCGCAAGACGACGAGGAGGGCGAGGGAGCACAACGGTGCTCCCACCACCTACCAAGGCGACGGGCAGGGGTGCGCAACGACGCACCGTACGCCTACCACCCACGCCATGCCCAGGAAGGCGAGGGGGTGCAACGGCGCTCCCACCACCGACCAAGACGCTGGGCAGGGGTGCGCAACGGCGCACGGCACACCCACCACCCACGAGACGACGAGGGGGTGAGGGGGTGCAATGGCGCTCCGACCACCCACCAAGACGACGGGTAGAGGTGCGCAACGGCGCGTGGCACGTCTACCATCCACGCAACGACGAGGAGGGGGCGTAACGGCGCTCCCACTACCCACCAAGATAACAGGCATGGAGGGAAAACGGCGCGCAGCACGCCCACCACCCACGAGACAACGCAACGGCAGCACCACACCACGACCAGCAGGGCAAATGCAGCGCCCACTACCAACAGGACGACGACGAGGGAGTGGGCGCGCAACAGCGCACTCACCACCACAACGTCAACGACGAAGGGAGGTGAAGGGCCCACCACCGGTGCAGGGACGAGATAGCGTACCCGAATGAGTGAGGCGAGGGCGACACAGGTAGGCCGTAGAGTACAGATGATATGTATTAGATACATTACAATATCATTTATTTTACTTGTCTAAAATTTGAGTGAAAAAAAAAAGCTACTACTGTACTACAGAAGTCATACAGTATACT
>JBBPTV010001271.1:0-10572 GCA_038094275.1 Tubosaeta brunneosetosa | reverse complement strand
TATAAGGAAGGAAAAGGGAAAGAAAGGTTAGAAGGAGCACCGGCGAAGGGGCAGGTTGATTATCTCCCCGACTCCCACCTCATTGTGCCAGAGTTAGGCTGGGAATCAACCCCACAAGCCCATGAAATCTTCACTCTAGAAGGCGGAGGCACAGCACTGACTCGGAACATATCACGGAGTTGGTTTTGCAACCCTGCACAGCCAACATACTTACGCTGTGAAAACCTGCGTGGGATGATCCAGAGAGTCACAGGGGGCCCTGGCGGTCGGGAAAAGAGCACAGCACAAATGGTAGCTATGTTGTTGGTGGGAGACCAAACGTTTCAACAGGACATGATGGTGACACTGCCGACGGGTGGAGGCAAGAGCATGTTATGGCTAGCACCCGCGCTTGCCGACCGAGGGCTGAAGTTCATAGTGGTGTGCCCGTTCGCAGTGCTTCTGGACGAGCAGGCAGACAAAGCACAGAAGGCGGGGCTGATGGCCGTCAACTTTTCAAACACGGAGAGAAAAATTTTACCGCATGACGTACAGATCTTGTTTGTCCAGGTGGAGCACGTCAACAGTGTTGCTCTGAATAAGTGAGTTCTGTCCCATCTGCAGGCAGTGGCGTATGTCTGATGCCTTTGATCCCCACGAAAGTGTGTTAGGCAGTTTCAATGCGCCCAAGTTCCACGCGATATTCGTCGATGAACATCATGATCAGTTGACGTGCCCACAGGAGAGGATTTCTAGGTGGCGAAAGTTGGGAAGTTGGGCAAAAGGGAAGGATATGAAGATAGTACTTCTCTCTGCCACAGCGCCACCCAAGTTGGAGTCCAGGCTGCTGAAAAATTTTGGCATGCACTTGGATACAACGGCATTCATTCGGTGCGCCACAAACCGCCCCGAGATTGGCCTACATACCGTCCGTCTAGGGTCCCCCACTCCCAAATACGAACTGGTAACGCTGGTACGAGAGCTGATGGCGCGGCTAAAGGAAGAGGAGAGAATGCTGGTGTTTTTTGCGTCTGTGGCAGAGCTGCAGGCCTTCGTCAGCGGGTTCGCTTGCCCAGTCTTTCATACCTCACTTCCTCTTACCGGAACAGAAACAAAAGAGAGTAACCTGCGCAAATGGGATGGCGGAGAATGCAAGGTGATGGCTTGCACATCTGCATTTGGAGCGGGTGTTGACAGGGCTCACATTCGATTCGTGGTCATCTATGAGCCAGCATATGGGCTGATGTCCACGCTTCAGATGGCTGGGCGTGCTGGAAGAGACGGAAAAGAGTCCCATGTATTCTTCGTTACCTCACGCCAGACAGGACGGCCGCCTGCGTCTACTCAAGACATTGCTATGGTCCGTGAACTCGGCGAAGTAGTCCACAAGGCACAGTGCAAAATCTACCAAACTATGGTACATATGGACGGGGTCCAGCTGGCGAAGACATGCAACGAAATCGAGGGCCAAGTGCGATGCGATATCTGTGCGCCGGGTGGTGGGATGTACCAGTTTGCTGCAAGGGCCGTGAAGGGGAAGGGGGAAAAGGCCAACGGGATGCTGTTCGTAGACAGGCCGCAGGCTGCAGGCTATGGAGGTGCAACAAAAAGGAAGGCAATGGAGAAAGGTGTGTAGCAGACGGCCCATTCATTCCTATACCGTGGCTATCAAAGATTGCGGAATCCCTATCTAGTTTTCCGAGAATGATACGCTGATGACCCACGCCGCAGAACCACGAAGTAAACGCAGAATAGACCATTCTTCCAGTACAGAAATATAATGGGTCTAAGGCGCCCAACATGACTAACGACGGACCCAATTTTCTGCCCCATGCAGAGCAAACAGCTTTCAAGTTTATACTTCCAGCTGGTGTTGAATTTTTGTTGCTGAGCGAGGTGCTGCGACGAGCGTGTGGCCATCCGCAAAATGTCCGACGTACTGTGGCATCTGGAGAGATCTGGTCATGGAATGAGCCCTGGAACTTTCGCCTTTCATCACGCCTGCATTGACGCGAGTGATGCGCAAGTGGGGCTGTTTCAATGCCAAATGCCAAAATACTGACCCAGTCGTGAAACAACTGGGTGAGCAGGCATTGAGAGCGCTGCACGCGGGAGATTCGTACCCAGAGGTGGCGAGCTGGTAGGCGAGCCGAGAAGCTACCGCTGGAGTTGGATCCCGGAAAAATGTACAGTTCTGATTGGCTGAACGGCACAGCTGTGGCGTAGCTTCTCGGCTCGCCTGCCACCACCCGTGACCGTGTCTTCTCCGACCCTTTGGCAATTACTCCTCCTTCTCTTCTCTATGGTGGATGTTTGGTGACGGTGTGGCAGGGGGATCGGGCTAGGCGGAGAGTGAGTGCGGTGTCGGGAGTCCGTACGTAGTAGGTCGTAGCGTCGGTTGTCGTAGGTAGTCAGTGTCCTTCCACCCGCACGCCTTCCGGGTTTCCCTGCCAGCCTCCCAGGGTCTGTCCCAGTCTCCCCTACTCCAACGCTTCAGATTTGGGGGGTTGACCACTGGCATTTACTTTTGAGACTCCGTTCACTATTAACTAGGGTTAGGTTTTGTGAATTGTACTAAGTGACGGTCACATCGCCTGCTCGGACTTGGCAGAACGTTTGCATAAATGAGTCGTTGGAGAATGGTCTCTAATCAAACCAGCAATCGCAGATCCCCATTCAAGAGCTCCCAGTCTAGATTCTGAGGCATGCGGCCGATTGAGGGTTAGTGATTGTTGTTGCTTGAGGGTGGTCACATTGATGTCTGCAACAAGAGCGCATGCAAGTTGGGCAGTTGAGCAAGGGATAGCCTACTCAGAATGTTGGCGTCGGTGACACGGGTGATACACAATAAACTTTCTTTGTGATTCAAGGCTATGGTGGATACCTACGAGAGTGAACTACGATGCACTACGTTGGCTACTCGGTGTGATTTTGGTCTAGATTCAGCGGTTGCAAACCAAAAGTTCAGAAGTGGTTGCATAGATTGGATGTCTTGAAGCGATCAAACGCTTCGGTACAGTTTCCGTCCCCGAAGCTCTGCAAAATCACTAAACGGTGAGGTTGAGCACCCATCATTACTTCAGAAAAGCATAGTGCCTACTAGGGATATGCACGGGTATACCCCCGGGTGGCAGCACTGGTACCCGTACCCGTACCCATTGATATACCCATACCCTCACCAAGGGTACGGGTAAATCTGCGGGGACCCTAATTGCGTACCCGTACCGATACCCGTACTCCAAGGACCCGAGGTCAGTGCGGTTAGGGTGGGCGTGCTGTTGCGCGCCCCTGCCCTCATCGTCGTAGTTGGGCAGCCCCACTGCCCTTGTGCGCCATTGACATGGTGGTGGGTGCACCATCGCACCCCTTCGCCCTCGCCCCTCGCCCCTCGCCCCTCGCCCCCGTTGTGATGGTGGTGATGGGGCTGCATGCCGTCGTAGTTCTCGTCCTCACCGTGGTGGAGCGGGCATGCCGTTGCATGCCCCTGCCCTCCCCGTCGTCGCTGCGGTAGGAACGCTGTAGCCGCCCCGTCATCATTACCTCTATGGCGCGGTGGATGCGCGTTTGAGGCGCCCCCCCATCTTCCTCGTCCTCGTCCTCGTCCTCGTCCTCGTCCTCGTCGCGTGGTGGTGCCGTTGCACCCCCTCGCTATCTACGCCGTTGGGGTCGTGGTTGGCGGGCGGCCGTCACCTTAACGTGGGCGCGGTAGTGCCCCTCGCTGTCCCGGTGGTGATGGCAGCTCGGCCGCGCGGCCTCGTCGCCTTAGCCGCTGTCATCTTCGTCATGGTAGTGGTGGACGTGTTGTGTGCCGCCCCCGCTGGCATGCCGTTGCGTGCCCCTCCGCCCCCTTGTTGTCGTCACGGTGGAGTGGTGGTGCGCCGTTGTGCAGTCCTCGCCCTCCGTGTCGTAGTGATGGCGGTGGTGGCGCAGGTGCGCAGTTTCGCCCCATTGCCCTCGTCGTCGGCGCTGTGGTGGGTGCGCCGTTGCATACCCCCGCTTTCCTTGTCGTCGCGGTGATGGTGGTGGTGGCAGCAGCTGCGCCGTTTCGCGCCATCGCCCTCGTCAGCGCTGTGGTGGTGGGTGCACCCTTGCGTACCTCGCTCTCGTCGTTGTCGCGGTGATGGAGTGGTGGTGCGCCCTTGCGCAGTCCTTGCCACTCGTGTCGTTGCGTGGTGGTGCTGACGAGAATTCTGCTTCCTCGTTTAGGCAAATACCCGTGTCCGGGTACGGGTAAGGGTACGAGTACGGGTACCTACCGTGACATTCCCTACAGACGTCGCGTTTTCCGTGCCTGCACTTCCCCTGGGTGATGAATATTCATGTACTCGAGAATCAGAGCCCTAATGAACCATGTGATGGTATAGTATTTCAAAGACTTGCCCACCTAGGAACCATTATTCCCTCTTCTTGCAGCAGTGCTTGCTTCAATGTCATGCGACCCTTGGTTCGGAAACCGCACCCGCACCCGCTCAATAGTAGGTCCTACGTTTGTGATCGTATGGTTTTGCCCACAGGCCGATCTTAGACCCCACTGAGCCCTTTGTTTCTTCAGTAAATCTAAACTGAAAATGTTCAGTACATGATGATTCAACAAAACAGTGGTAGCTCATGTTCTGACTCACGAAACGCTATACACATTTGTATCATAGTGATCCCGCAGACGAGATACAATATCTCTTTGTTATTGCAGCAGGCTCGGGCAACGTATTTCCGAATGATCGGGTTGATTACCATGTCTGGTGCTGTATAGTGCGCGTCAGTTACAGGATCCAGAATCTGGACTTGATACTAACGAGCGGGGATCTTCCCATTTCGGCCATGTGGATTTGGCATTGTAAGGACGCGGGACCTCCCTTGGCTGATTTGACCAGAGGTTGAGCTGTTTCTCACGTAGTCACTGCGAACATAACGTTTGGCAACAAAGGCAATGTGACCGTTACAATTTTGAGTGGCGACTCACAAAACCTAACCCTAGTTAATAGCGAACAGAGTCTCAAAAGTAAATGGCTAACCCCCCAAATCTGAACCGTCACCAAACATCCACCATACTTCTCACAGCATGCTTGGCCCCGTTTCCATCATGCACCCTGGCGCTTTGTCACGCGGCGCCAGGCATGGCAGCGACCCCAGCTTGTAAACTCTAGCAGCAGCCCACTTCGGCGTCTCACACTGTAGCTGGCTGTTGGAAGGCCTCCGCCCCTCGCTCTAGTACGCGGTTACTTCAAGACCTCTGCACTATTCCCGACGGGGCCATGAACCCGCCTCAGCGTCTCACGCTGTAGCCGGCTTCCTCAAGGCTTGTGCAAGCCCGTTTCACGAGGGCCCGCTTCAACGACTCTGTAGGCTAACACGCCAAGTGTTGGCGCTGAAATACGACCGGGGTGCCTGTTGGAAGGGGTACGGCCTGACACACTCCCTGGGTAGCAAGCAGGGGAACTCGGACAAGGACTAGGACTGCCTATGGCGCCAGGACCCCCGACACCGCACATGCCGTACCCGGCCAAGCCCAACTGCCACACCGCGAGGGCTTCCACATAGCGGAGGGGGGCTGGTTCAGCAGGAAGGGGAGAAATGGCTCCCAGACCTGGCCTACACTGGATGAAGCATGCGGGAGGAGCTCCGCCCCCAAGCTCACAAAGTGGGGTGGCCGGCGAGCAGCGGCTATTTTTTGCCCTCACCACCTACCGTAATAACCCTCTGCGCCTTTGAGGCGGCTAAGCAAGCTGTCGCTGAATGCGTCCCAGTCCCGCTGGGAGGCTCCCAGTAGCAGCGACGATGCGACGCCGCGCCTCTGCGGTTACATGTGCGCTTTTTTCTCGCAGGCACAGCGGATTCCAGGAGCGGTAGCCCTTTGCCCACTGACCCAGCGCCTGCCCATTTTTTTCTTGCTTGCACCGCAGGTCCCAGGGGCGGCAGTCCTTTGCCCACTGGCCCAACGCCTGCTTTTTTCACTCCATTTCATTTCTTGCGGGCACCGCAGGTCCCGGAAGCGGCAGTCCTTTTGCCCACTGGCCCAGCGCCTGCCCTTTTTTCCTTGCGGGCACCGCAGGTCCCAGAAGCGGCAGCCCTCTGCCCACTGGCCCAGCGCTTGCCTTTTTTCCTTGCGGGCACCGCAGGTCCCAGAAGCGGCAGTCCTTTGCCCACTGATCCGGCCCCTGCCCTTTTTTTCCTTTTTTTCTCGCGAGGACTGTGGCTCCCGAGCGCGGCTGAGGGGGGCCCTTTTCCTGTGCAGCTTTTTCCCCGCCTGCAAGTCGGCGCGCACCGCGTAAAGCCCAGCTGCTGGGGCTGAAAAGCACTCCCGCCAATTTACACCCTTGCGGGCCTTTGGGGGGCTGAGGCACGCGGTGTTTGCTAGCGCGACGCTGGGCTAGCCGGCGACTCGCCACCACAGCAGCTGGTACAGCGGTAAGATTGCCCGCGAGCTGACGGGCCGTTTACAGGATGCCGTCGGCGCCAATGACGAAGCCAACCAGGTTGGCGGCGATCATGGTAAGGGCGCTGTGCTCACCGCCGCACGCGCGGGCGTATCAGCGCCACACACGGTGACAATACTAGAGCGCGCGGTGAGGCGCTCCAACGGTGCAGTGATGCCCAGACGGACCTTGGACTGAGCAAGGAGCGCGGTCGCAAGCAACTCTGGGAGAATGAATAGGCTAGCGAGCCATCCCCATGCAAGTAAGTGAAGGAGGGGCTGTGCCACAAGGCCACAAAAGTAAGCATGAGCACCGTGGTGACGGCCGCTGTTCTCTGGGGGATCCATGCCGCTAGCGAGCGACCACAGTCGAAAGAATCGCTGTGAGACCAGAAGCTACATCGAAGGCTATGGAACGAAGGCAGTATGAACTCAGACTCACTTTCAGCCAGACATTCATGAGGTTCCAAAAGCCGATCATGCTCAACTCGAGGGCGTGTCGCCCTGCCAGCCCTTTGCACCCCTTATTGCCACCGCGCACATACAGTGGGGGGTGAATTCCATGGTCAGCAAGCTGGCAAGAAACCGCGTCCAAAAGCCGATTTTGTCGATAATCTTCTGTTTCGATTTGGCTTGCTTGACAAGGTTAGCATATGTACCGACCGGCCCAACGAATCTATCCAAATTTGTGAGCATCAGGTAGCTGCCCGATTGTAAAACCTACTCTGCGGGCAATTCCTTATTGTTTTCGGCATGCCCTCATTTGGTTTACCCCGTTCTCCTTCTCCGCACAAGCGTATGTCGAATAGCTACCCGCGTAGTACACGATTTTTTTTATCGCCAGGTCCATTGTGTTGTTGCACTCGGTGCTCGCGAATGGGTGATAACGAGGATGCGGTTATACGTGGACAGGCAGGCCTCCAGCCAGACAACGGCGCCCAAATCAAGGTGGTTCGTCAGTTCGTCGAGTAATAGTAGGTGGGGCTTCACGAACAGAGCTTGGGCGGGGGCCACCCCCATTCGCCAACCTCCGCCCATATCCTTGGTCGGTTTCTGCATCATGGCTTCAAGACTGAAGCCTAGACCACGGAGAATGCTTCCCGCCTTCACCTCAAACGTGTTCCGACCCACTTCTTCGAGTTCTTTGTATGCGGCGTCAGGGGCTGCCTACCCACGTCTTTAGACCCTCAATGCGCTTTTCGAGTTTGGTAGCCTTTTCTTTTGCAGAGGCAATGATGAAGTCGACTGTGCTCACCTCCGGTGGTTCCGCTTCACCCCTTGGAGTAGGGGAGACTGGGACAGGCCCTGGGAGGCTAGCAGGGAAACCCGGAAGGCGTGCGGGTGGGTGGACTCCCTCTACCTACGACACCCGACGCTACGACCTACTATGCATGGACTCCCGACATCGCCCACGCTCTCCGCCTGACCCGGTCCCACTGCCACACCCTGACAAAGTAGATGTCGACCTGGGGATGGGTCTCAACGCTTGTCGCAGATTTTCATAACGCATGACTTTTTGCACATCCGTCCACGATAACGGTAGGATTTTTTGAAATTTGGCGAGCCACAGACTGGGTTCTTCTTCGCTTTCCTCATAGTCGCATACGGTGGGTTGTCGGGCGGAGGTATTATGAACATTGCTTGGGGGGGAGGTGGCGTTCTGGCGTTGATGTCCAAGGGGTTTGTCATCCGTTCCGGTGGTGGTCCTTCGCCCGAGAACGATTCTGGGATGGTGGAGAGCAAGGACGAGCTTGGGACGGCGGCGAACGATGCGCGTCTTGGAGCGTTCTGTGTCGTGGCAAATGCTCTGCGCGCTGTCCGTTCCGGGGTAGGGGAGCTGTGGTGGATTCTAGTGAGGTGCTCCGAATCTGGTGAGCCCTCTAGCGAGTGTGTCGGCGCCACTTTGGTGGGGGTTTCTGGTGGAGCTGAGAGGTTGTGGTCTGGTGACTGTGTGCTTTGCGGCGTAAAGAGCGGATCTTAGAGTAAAGTTGGGAGGAAAAATTGTGCTAGTGGAACTGCTGGAACGTCCCCGCTGTATTGTGCAAGATGGTTGAGATGAGGTAGAGACGGCGTTTTCTAAAGAGCTTAGGGAAGTTGGAGAAGAAGGGGTAGAGGAACGACTGTCGGTAGTGCTTGTGCGAGTATGAATCTCGCTCTTGTCACCAGATGAACCCGCCAGGGCGGAGGGCTGAATGGCGTTCTAAAGGCTCTACGTGAACAGGTGACGCCTCCTTCTGCTGCCGCTGCTCTCTCAACCATGCCGGTGATAGGCGGCGACCATCAAGATGGTAGCATGGCAGGTCCACGCCAAAAGAGTTAGCGAGCTCAATCACGTCGGCCGACGTACTACGAAGGGGCCCTGGTAACGGGACCGTAGAGTATTTAAAAGTCGTCGTATCGTCCTGTAACCCCCAGCTTTCTTTATTCTCGAATCCAGGCTTTGAACCTGTTACCCTTTCGTGAAGCGCTAGCGATTACCATCGTACCCGCTTCATATTTTTGAACATCTAAAGCCTTTTACCTTCTTCTCCCCGTCGAGTACTGGAACAACAAGGTTTGGCCAACCAAGTTCGCCGAACTCGTCGAGTTCCAGATGATCGCCAAGCACTAAACATACGTGACATGGCTCCCCAGTCATTCGCCTAGGTTGGGTTACCAGATAAGACACGAGACATTGTTGCCAAAGGAAATAGTCCACCTTCAGCTCCGCCATCAGAGTCTTCATCAAATGTAAGAATTCCCCCGCTGACCGGTGTGTGAGAGTCTGTTGATCCAGTCGTCGCTTCAACGCAGGAAATAATCTGTAGAATTCCACTGATCCAATGACAGGCCTATGCGAGGAATCAGCAATGCGTGCGTTGGCTGAAACCACTCGAATCTATCTGCCTCACCATGGTATAATGCTCAGCTTCCCAGCATGAAGCCGGGAAATGAAATTCGCTTCTTGTTCTTCCTGCACGATCCTCTGGAACTTGAGGGAAAACCTGGGAATAGAGGATGACAATCATCACGAGCACCGAAAGCGCAGCAACTTACTCTCTGGCGATCTTTTTCATGTCCGTGTCTATTACATCCTACATGAAGGGGAGCACCTCATAACTACGATGCGATCAGAACGACAACGGACGTGCCTTGATGATGATGAACAGAGTTGGTTGGAATAACGAAGGGTTCGCCTTCGGGTCCAGCACCGCTGAGCTTGACTGGAACGACTGGAAGAGCCCAGTAATGTCCTGGCTGAGTGCAAAGTTATTGCGGAACAATACCTGCAACAGAGACACCCTTGAGTCATGATTTCTCCGCTTGTCTTACTTACCAGGTTAGACATCGCAGTATTGAATAAGACAAGCAGCATGTCTTCTTGTGCGGAGCATTCTATGCTGTGTACACCTACCGATGAAGATGAGACAACGCGGATATGAGCCTGTATTGAAAGAAAGTTTTACAGACCTTCAAAATCAAGCGCAACGACCAACGCGTCCTTCATGGGGGTAGCTGACACCCATACACCCTCTGTCGTCCGCATAGCCGAACCAGCAAACGACGTATCGACGAGGTGATTCAAGGAAAAACTCTTGCCAACCGACTGTTCCCCCATAGAGGACACCACTCTCACAGGCTGCGGTCGATCACATGAATCAATTAAATTTCGCGAGCAGGAGAAAATGATACGCACCTTCAATGCCATATAAGATTGAAACAAGGACTCATACCAACCAAACGACAAATTATCCACGATACGGTTCACATCCGCACCCAACAGTGATCTCTCCAGCTCATGTGAATACACCCCGTCTTTGAGAGGCACAAACCGATTTTCCCTCACCACAGCAAGCTGGATCGGGATCAAGCATAGGAAGTTGACGAGCCATTCGCCCGCACGATAAGTCGAGACGTCCCACTGTCGACCAAGAGACGAGCCCTTGCCTCCACAGAACTTGGCAGTGAAAGCGGAATACACCATCGCAGAGACCTGAATAGACTTGAGCACATCTCCCGTCGGCTTCCTCGTCGCTCGCTGAAACGCTTGTATCATTTGCCCAAAATGCGGCGTGTACAGCGTATGATCACGATCTGTGACGAACACGATCGTCCGTGGACTTCGGAGACTCGACGAGGAAATCGTTTCTCGCTGCACTGCAGGCAAGACGGGGAAACGCGTCCAGACGTCGGCGTGGCAG
>JBBPTV010001270.1:0-10604 GCA_038094275.1 Tubosaeta brunneosetosa | reverse complement strand
GCATCGCAGCCCATCCAGACGATACCTAAACATTGCTAGGTCCCTCTCATCACTGCCCGACCGGAAGTTACCTGCGATCGACTGGACTGCCCCTCGTGACCTCTTTGTGCGTGCCAAGACAGGCTCTGCAAAGACCGCACCATACATTCTTCCAGCCGTTGAGTCGCGTCCCGCTCATGTTGAACAATACGCCCCCACGCTCGCGAACAGAAACGGATCTGTGGGCTCTCTCATCTTAGTTCCCACAAGGGAATTGGCCATCCAGACTGCCAGTGATGCACAGAAGCTCACAGCCCACCGGAGTGGGTTCGAAGTCCTGCTCCTTGCCAGCGGCGCCGACAAGGCCCAGCAAAAGAAAGACTGGATAGGGTCCCCGCGGAACCTCGTGGTGGCAACCCCCGGACGACTGAGGGATCTCTTGACCAACGAGCTAGAGTTCCGGCAAGGATTCAAAGCATGTTCTCTCGTACGTTTTCACCCATGGTACCCCGTGGTCTACTTCCAACACACAGTCAGTTGATCCTGGATGAAGCGGATACGCTACTTTCAATGGGCTTCCGGGATGATATCGAGGCTATTGTTTCCTTCCTTCCCCGGCTCCCCCTTCGCCAAACCATGCTCTTGAGCGCGACTATCCCACGTGCTGTTCGGCAACTTGCATCTTGGGTACTGTCTCCAGATCACGCCTTCGTCGACGCTGTGGAACCAGAGTCTTGTTTAGCAGAGCCTATGTACGGGCGCGTCGAACAGTTCCGTACTCCATGTCCAGCCCCTTCCGACCAACTTCCAACTCTATTGAAACTGCTCGCGCACGATCACCTCATACACAGTACGCGTTCCAAGGTGATCGTATTCTGTCCTACCGCTCAAACGGCGGAACTGTTTGCAACGCTGTTGCGCTCACTCGTGGAGAAAGTCCTACCCGGTCACAACACGGAGATCATGAGGCTGGACTGGCATATGAAGCAGTCGGAGAGAAACCGGGTCCGACTGCTGTTCCGCGACGCTGGAAAGACACAGCCAACAGTATTGGTCACTTCCGACATCAGCGCAAGAGCGACGGACTCCCCTGGCTTGACAAGAACGATCCACATCGGGGTACCCAGCAAGGAGAGCACGCACGTCGACCGGATACGGAGGATGGCCCAGGGCGCTGGTTCCGGAGACAACCCCACCGTGCGCGCGGACATGTTGCTATTGCCTTGGGAAGCGGGATACATGACCTGGCAGCTCACCGGCCTCCCCATACAATTGCTCCCTATCCCCGTTCTGCAGACCCAGCTCGCCGCGCTGTCTCCACAGTCGCCCGTCCTGGCCGCCGAGCGTGTGCACGCCGCGCTTGCGGAGGCCCGGCGCGGGATTAGCGCGGCGGATGTGCGGCGTGTGGCTGCTTCCTTGTTGGGATACTACCTCCCCCTCACACCCCCGCTGCGACTGCACCCTCATGAGGTCCTCGCGGGCGTGTCTTCCTGGGCCTCTGAATGCTTCCATGTTGTGCTACCGACGATCAAACGGTTCCCAAGAAATTTTACAGAGGCGTACGAGCAAAGTTTGCAGTTGGGCAAGACGAAAGGTCTGTTTGTCGACGGATTGATGCTCCCCGCCCCCTCTTTTCTAGGAAAAGCGAAATCCAAGAACCGTTCTGTCTGGGAGGGTGCAAATACACAAACAAAGAAGCCTAAGCGGTGGTATTGAGGGTCTCGTTCTTGCTGCACATTACTCTATGTACACACTGCTTGTAATGATCCTAGACTATATTTGTCAAGAACCTCACAAATCACACCTATGTGCACTCAAAATGAATGCAGGCTGTGAAGAGCAAGTGAATGATAATTCCGAAACTGAGGAAAGAGATACAGGGTATCGACTGACTACTTATATACTACTATACACGTGTTATACATGAGACATGATGTCATAGTCTGGAAACACACGAGGTATGATATCATAATGACGTCAGAGTCTAGAATGGTCTGGACTATGTGATAAAGTGAAGAATGTGAAGAGAGAAAATAAAGTTCTGACATTACCCCCCTTTCAGGGTTGAGTCTCCGAATCAACTAAAGGAAATTCAAAGAAAGAATCGTCAAATTTATTAAAACTATCACGAAAATGAAGAAAAGTGGCAGTACAGAAGGTTTTGGACGGCATCGGGAGAGGTTTTCCTTGACAGATTGGACAAGTACACGGTGGGTCGAATTCGGTGGAATTTGTCTTTATATGGATAGCAAGACGTTCGGTGTTGGGGTTTTTCTTATGGAAATCTTTGATAGCCTCTTGAGCGTGTGTGAGTTCTCGAACAGGTTTCCATTCATTTTCATCTTGAGGACTACCTTTCCATTTAATAAGGTAATAGATTGTGTTACCGACACGTTTTGAATCTATGATTTCTTCAATCTCGTGTTCTTCTTGTCCATCAACAATCGCTGGGGGAGGGGGTGGTTGTATCTGTTGAGAGGGAAACTCTCCTTTGTTATATGGATGGAGTAAACATTCATGGAAAACTGGATGAATTTTGCGCCAGGTTTTGTCTAACTTTAGGCAATACGCAGCAGGTCCTTCTTTTTTGACCACTTCGAACGGACCATATCGTTTGTCATCAAGTTTCTTTGATGGTCGTTCAGTGCGTATATGCGTCACCTCAAGTAGAACAAGATTGCCTGGATTGTACTCAACAGGGGCTCTGACTTTTCGATCATGATATCTTTTCATGTCATAAGCTGCCATTTTGAGACTAGCCGATGCAATCTCGTGTGTAGTGCGCATTTCATCCACGAATTCTCCAGCTGCGGGGTTCCTTTTTGCCTTTTTCTGAGCAAATCCAGATCGTGGTTGTTGTCCATAGTTTAAGATGAACGGGGAAAAACCGGTTGCACTGGTAGTATTTTGGTTATGTGCAAACTCGGCAATCGATAGCCATTCTGCCCAATTGTTCTGACGATGATTGATATAGAGTCGAAGGTACTGTTCGACCCATGCATTAATACGTTCAGTTTGACCGTCAGTTTCTGGGTGAAATGCTGTCGATGGATTTCCGTCAATCTTTAGTTGTTCGTATAGTTCCTTCATGAATGACGAAACGAATTGTGGACCTCGATCTGAAATTACTTTCTTTGGCAATCCATGCAACTTGAAGATTTCATCCCTGAATATTTTTGCTACTCCTTGTGCCGTTATCTCCGTAAGAACTGGAAAGAGTCGGATCATTTTCGAGAATCAATCGACCACCACGAGTATCGCATTCTTTCCTTTTGACTCGGGTAATGGGCCAATCAGATCTACCGAGATTATTTCCCATGGTGCATTGGGGATTTCGTTTGGATTTAAAGGCGTTCTTTTTCCTTGTTGATCTGTCTTAGTACGCTGGCATTTATTGCATCCTTTAATGTATCTGTGGATGTCTCTTTTGATCGTTGGCCAGTAGTACTTTGTTTTGATCAGATCTAATGTACGCCTAATCCCTGGATGTCCAGCAATGGGATGATCGTGGTTTTCTCGAATGACTTTCTCTCTTAGTTCTGGTTGATTTGGTACATACAACAGCATTTTCCAATGAATCATCTCGTCTTTTACGCTCCATACACTCTCTTTATTTTCCAATCCCGTTTTTACGAAACTCTCAACTTGTTTTTGATGTTTTTGGATGAGAGATTCAATGGATTCAGTTTGGAGAGTTCGTGTTTCGATTGGTTCAGATGGAGTTAGAATGGTAATTTGCGTGTTGTTGACATCTACCCCCCTCTCATGGTCTGGCCTCTGGGACAGTGGATCAGCGGGATTAGTTCTTCCGGGGCGGTGAGTAATGGTATAGTGATATTCCTGAAGGGTTTGATGCCAACGAGCTTGTCGACGAGACAAATCTTGGGGTTTCGTGAAGTATGTGAGATTCTGATGGTCGGTCAAAATCTCAAACGGCGTGAATGCATCAAGAAGATATTGGCACCATTCTTTTAGAGCGAACATGATTGCAGCTAATTCAAGATCAGCGGCATGATAATTGCGTTCGGCGTCACTCAAACTTCGAGATATGAAGGAAATTGGATGCCATTTTTCTTCTTGATATTGTGTTAGGACTGCGCCCAATCCAAAACCAGAACCATCGGTTTCAATTCGGAACTTTCCCTCAGCGAGGGGCAATTGAAGGGCTGAAGCTGTCGTAATTTTTGTTTTTAATGTTTCAAAAGTGGTTTGATAGTCAGTGGTCCATTTGAATTCCTTTTTATCCAAGGTTAAGGCATTCAATGGTCGGGCTGTTTGGGCAAAATCCTTGATGAATCGTTGGTAAAAGTTTAAAAAACCAAGGAAACCGCGTAATTGCTTTTTGTTCATTGGAACTGGCCAGTCTGTAACTCCTTTGACTTTGCCAGGATCCATTCGAACGCTTCCTTCCGATACCAATAACCCGAGGTATTCTGCTTCAGTTACTTCAAAATCACACTTGGTGTACTTTAGTGTGAGTTGATTTTCCTGAAGGATTTGAAGCACTTCTTTTACGATTTTATGATGTTCCTCAAGTGTTTTGGTAAAGATCATTATGTCATCCATATAGACAACTACTTTGCCGTGGTTTACTAGATCTCTGAAAATATGATTCATCATGGTTTGAAACGTGGCAGGGGAATTCGTAAGTCCAAAGAACATTACAAGTGGTTCGAAAAGTCCTTTGTTTGTTCGAAACGCTGCTTTCCATTCGTCTCCTTCCTTCATGCATATATTGTTGTAGCCCCAACGAATGTCCAGTTTTGTATAATATTTGGCTTCCTTTAATTTATCAATAAGCTCATTGATAAGGGGTAGAGGATAACGGTTTTTGACAGTGATGTCATTGAGCTTTCAATAATCTTGGACAGGACGGAGGCGACCATCTTTCTTTTTGATGAAGAAGAATGTGGATGCAAATGGAGATTTGGACGGACGAATTCTGCCAGTTTTCAGGTTTTCTTCAAGGAAATCATCAAGCTCCTTTTGCTCAGTAAGAGTAAGGTTGTAAGTCTTACAGTCAATTTTGTGATCTCCTGGAAGTAGTTCAATTGCATGGTCCCAAGGACGACAAGGAGGTAGTTCATCGAATGTTTCTTTCACAAAGACATCTTTGTATTCATGATATACAGAGGGAACTGTTTCTTCAAAGGTCTGCTCTCTTTTCTTTTGACCCAAAGCAATGGCAATATCTGTGGCTAAGTTCCTAATGTATTCGTAATCTATGGCGAAGAATCGTTCCTCCTCCCTCTCATCATCGTCGTCCGTGGACAACAGACCGGGTGTATGATCATTATCACAGCGGAATTTCAAAGTTTGATTTTTCCAGTCGACATTCGGATTGTGCTTCTTTAGCCATTCATATCCCAAAAAGATGGGATGAGTACTTAATTTTGTCATGGCCATTGCGATATGTTCTGAATGATCACCAATCTGCATTGTCATTGTGGCAAACTTGTAAATTGAACCCGCTTGATTTATTGAACCATCGGCATTGTAAACAGGAATGGGACGCGGCAATTTGTATGTGGCCAAGCCTTTTTCTTTGGCATAATCCGCATCAATAGTTGTTCCTGTACATCCAGAGTCTAAAAGAGCGATAGCATTGATTAATGTACCAGAGGTTGTCTCTATTTGAACAGACACCTCAAATGCATCACCAGCTCTCTTTCGTTGTACAAATCGCGGTTTTTGCTGAAGTTCCCTCAAAGCGAACTGTGCTTCCAAAGAATTGCACTCCTTGATTTGTCGTATCAATTGAGGGGTGACTTCTTGTTCTCGCGAGTCGTGTACAAAAGATCTCAGATGTTTCAATGCACGATTTTGGTCTGTGTTATCGACCACTTGTTTTATCCACTGGCATGTCCACGGATCTACCGTATTCAGCCAGGATCTTTTTGTTTTTGTAGAAGGAGTATCCAACTTCGAAGTCTGGATCATCGGAGGGGTTACCTCGTCAGACTCACCGGGGACCAGCCGGTTATCCTCTTTTGAAGATTGGATCTCACGAAGAGACTCATCCTTCTTTGAAACTGACTTGGGTCGCGTGTCCGTCGTCTCTCGACGAAGGATCTTCACCGGTGAAACCGGATCAGACTCGGCGACTTTCGTCTCTTTCTTTTTGTCAGTGGAACCGAATCCTTTGTCACCTCATGTGGTATTTTCGAGTTCAGTGACTTCGTTAAGAATGTCCATATTAATTTTCTCAACGATCAGTTGTGCAATACGATCTCCCTTATTGACTTTGTGGAAAACCCCTGCATTATTAATCAAGAGGACTTTTACTTCGCCTCTATAGTCACTGTCGATCACACCAGCGCCGACATCAATTCCTTTGACTGCCAAACTTGATCGAGGGGCCACTCGACCATACATTCCGTGTGGCATTGCTACGGCTATCTTTGTGGAGATCAATTCACGACTCCACGGTTTTATTTCTTTGTCTTCAGCGCTACTGATATCCCATCCAGCACTGTGTTCTGTTCCTTTCTTTAATTTTACAGCGTCATTGCTCATTTTTCGATACCGTACTTTTGAGGTCACTTCCACTTCGTCAACGGGCAACACTGCATATCGATTCTTATTTGCAATATTTACATTTGGCGAAGCAGTAACTACATTGTCTTTGGGAGAACTAGTCGACCTCTGGTCTAGTCTCCCTTTGGAAAATCCTTCACAATCTCCTCCAACTTCTTTTCCAAATCGGCGTCATCTGTGAATTCCACGACGCGATTTCTAAACGTAACTTTTCGTACAGGGAATCGCAGTTTGAAGTGGTCCTTACAAGGCCACAGTTTTCCGCATTGATGACACTTTCCCTCAGCGCAAGCCTTCGATAAGTCCATGGGGATCCCCTGGCCTCCAAAGGTCCCAGGCATATAGAGCGAAGGCGTGGTTGCAGCGGCATTGGTCGGGACAGAAGGGGTTTGCTGTGCGGGATTTCGAGTAAAGTTGTAAATGGGATTACTCCCTTTGTATCGAGGGGAGACGTACCCGCGATTGGTCGTGGTTGAAGTTGTGAGGCCCGCACCTCTTTTCCGTTCCACAATCTCCGTGAGGGTTTGTTCTGCCTTAAGTAAGGCTTGGACCCAATCTTCAAGGACAACACTTTCGAGGAGTTTGTCGTTGGATCTTTCGACAAATTCGACAACCTCATTTCTGCAAGCCCGGCGGATAAGACCAACCAAGATTTGGCCGTTGGCAATCTCATCAAGACTGGCCTGGGTGATCCTTTGTTGGAATTCGATAAGGAACTCCTCCAGATTCTTGTTGCCTTGTTTCATGGTAAAGAGTTGGGATTCGGCTTCTCGTTGAAGAGAAGCAGGGGCGAAGGTTATGGAGAGTTGGTTTTTGAACTGCTCAAAGCTGATGTTCTCGATGTTATTGCCGTTTTGATCAAGCCATGTATCAGCGAATCGTCCTCCCGATCCTCCTCGCATGAAGGACAATACCAGCATGATCTTTTGCCAGTCGCTTGGCTCTTTCTCAAAACCTCCAATGTAAAGCGCCATCTGACGCCACCATGTTAAGAACTTGGATTTGTTGCCATCGAACGGCTCGGGTTTAGGCATGAACGATTTCTTAATTTCCTTATCGTCATAGCCATGTTCAGGAATGGGAATGAGGTTAACGGGCGGCTGTAGTTCGGGACGGCGTGCAGCTCTAACATCAGGAAACCTACGTTTCTGCTATTGTGTCTAAATTGGTCTAAGTGTCTAAATTTAGATGATTTAGACAAGAATAGCTGGTTAGGCTGGTTAGGCTGTTCAGATTCTCAACTGTGCATTCTATCTTTGCTATTAGATTATCTGTATAATCTTCTATGCAGCTAAACATCTAAACTGTCTAATTTTAGACACATTTAGACACATTTAGACAATGTAGACATTTAGATAGTTCACTGGATCATATATTAGTTCATGTCATTAGATTAACTATTTTAGACATTTCTATAGTTAGAAAATATTATCATTAGAATCCTAGATACTCTCAGATGATATGCTTGTTTGCTATGTAGTATGTTTAGTGTATTAGATATACTTAGAACAGTAGTCATATAATGATTAGTAATTATAGATTTTAAGCCATCTAGTAAACATGTCATAATCTTATTTTAGACTTATAGCTAATATTAGATAATCAACAGGTTAGACATGTAGATCTATTATATATTTTTCTTGTATATATAAAAAGCCTACTAAATGTTTTGATTGTTATGTGCTTGGATTTATAGGGTAGTAAGTATAAGCATATTAGATGTAGAGTGATCAAATAGATTAGATCTCAGAGTCAATCAGGAATATAGACTGTTCTAATTTTAAAACATTTATGTTATTAAATCAGATAATGAATTTAGATAATATTAGGATGTTAGTTTTGTATCCTATAAATATGTAGGATAATTAGATATTATGAGTCTCTTAGGCATTTATAAAAAAAGAAATTAAATGCTACTAGAATGTTAGCTATGTATGCTATAAATATGTAGGATAATTAGATATTATAAATATCTTAGGCATTTATAAAAAAAGAAACTAAATGCTACTAGTTTATTAGTCCTCAGATTATTTATTTGATTAGTTATACAGGGCACTTTTTCATTTAGCAATATTTAGACAAATAGTAATAATACAATTAGTGGTTATATATATGAAATCATATAGCTATACTGAAAAGATAATTGATTAGGCCCCCATGCTATATTAGATAGTAAATTACTCAGAATCTATGTTTATTAGATATTTTGAACTCTTTTGATTAAAAGACTACTAGTGGTTTAAATTTTGAATGCCAAAGTATGATAACTATTAAGCTTTCATATATTAGACATATAAATTGCAAGTAGATCACTCCCTTAAATCAATTAGGGTATTTGCTCCACTTAGGGTTCTAGTAAATGGTCAGGGCTCTGTAACATCTATAGTCAACTGTCCAACACAGCATATTGAGTTGACAATTTGCTGATGTGCTATAACAAAGATTCTAGAATGCTATCTTCCTATTGTGCAGGTAAGCTACAGTCATCATTTAAACATACCATACAGACCATTCCTAGAGCTTGTTGCCCCCATGCACATATGTAAGCACTTATGGAATAAGGCATCCTATTTCATAAGCCAACAAGTCAGACAGTCTAAAGACAATCTACTACCATTCCTCTCCAATTCTCCTTTATTCCTTCCATATAGATGCTATTATCTTTGTAATTAAATTTAACATGTGCTTAGTATTGCTGAGCTATGGGGGTCCAGGTGTGCTCAGAGGGCTTGGTATTAGTGGAAGAATACAAGATTGTTGCCACAGAGAGCTTAATCACAGCTTCACACATCACTTTAAAATAAAATGAATATATGATACTACTTAGTCATCCTCATCACTGTGGTGTGCATGGTGGTGCCATTGCACCCCCTTGTTGTCATATGCCATCCAACTCCTGTCAACTCCAGACCATCTCTAGTGTGATCTCTTCAGATACACATCACCTGACTTCCAGACCACATGACCTTGCCTCATTTAGTATAGATTAGCTTATGTAACAAAACTGCGCACCACTCCAGTCATCTGTATACCCGGTGCACAGCTCCGGCTCTCATTTACTTGTTCCTCTGTCTTACTCATTATTTTAGTCATCAAACGTTCCGTCTTATTCATCCATAGTTAATTCCTATGTATCTCCGAGTATAAATATTCTGTAGTGTACTATGTTGTACTTTAGTCAGAATATCAACTAGAACTCCTCCAAACTCCTGATCCCCTTAACTCCTGAACTCCTGAACATCTCCTCATCTCCTAACTCCTAACTCCTGAACTCTGCTCCTAAGGGTCCTGAACCTACACAAGGGCATGACACATAAGTCCTGCACCAAGACCCACCCCTCCACACCTCCACACCTCTCTGACCCCCTGACCCCTAATCAAGAGCAAGGAGGACCAGTTCTGACACTTGTTATCCACATCATGGGGTTGCAGTTGGCAGACAGCCATCACTGTAGTGGGGGTGCTACCACATCCCATTGCCATCCTGGTGGTGGTGGGAGCACATCAGCAAAGTTACAATTAATCTGAAATATCTTAGGCCATATTATAGCTCTGAAATATATGAATAGTCTGGAAAAACTGCTGTCAGACAAATTTCTGACAGAAGATTATCAGACAGGCAGTAAATCAGTTTTTAATAAATATCAGTGAGATCAGAAAAATCATACTAGAATTTCAGCATATTGTCAGTTTCATCAGGAGTGTCAGGAGGTAAGAGTATTAGTTTATCAGATTAGCAACTCCTACAGGATTGTCAGAAAATAAGACCTTTAGTATATCATATTAGCAGTTCTTACAGTATTTTCAGAAGATAAGATCATCAGTATATCATATCAGTAGCTCTTCCAGCAGTGTCAGAGTATCAGAATGTTCAGAGTGTCAATATGTCAGAAATATCAGGAGATCAGAGTGCTAGTTCATCAGACTAATAGTACTATTAGTATTGTCAGACTATCCAGAGAGTCAGTTATTAAGCAATCCAGGAGTGTCAGAAAATAAGAGTGTCAGTTCACCAGACTATCAGCTTTTTAGGATTGTCAGAAATGTTAGAGAATAAGTGTGGTAGTTTATCAGATTATCAGCTTTTT
>JBBPTV010001268.1:0-10613 GCA_038094275.1 Tubosaeta brunneosetosa | reverse complement strand
GGACCGACGCGACGCCGGTGCCCCTCGTCAAGACGCTCGAAGGCGAGTTGGAGGCGATCATGGTGCCCGACGAGTCGCATCGACTGTTTCGTGGCCGACGGACGGTGCTGAGTTATCGTATGGTTGGCTGAGATGGTATTTATTTCGGATTGCGTATGCTAGCTGGTTTGTCTACTACTAAAGACTATGTGCTTGTAATCGTATTCTAGGTCATACCATGTAGTTGCTGCCTTTGTTTACCTTATCTTATCTTTGCATCTTATCTTACCTGTTTGTGCGTTGTTATTAAATAAATCTCCCAAGTGAATAAATAAATATAGGAATTGATAATTAGCTAACATCCCGGACAACTAACCTTGACACCGACCAACACGATGGGCAGAACATCGTCGATGACATTGCTGACGCTCCCCTCAGAATTAATCGAAGCCATTCTGATATGTTCTTGTTCTCCCCATTCGGTCGCTTCCATTGCGCGGACTTGCAGCACACTGCGTACACTTGTCTACGCCTCTCCGGACTTGCATCTATGGCGCGAACTCTTCCTGACCACCTGGGACGACCCTCGTCCCGCCCTCGAGCACCGTGCTCTCATAGATCCACGTGTTTACCCCACCATCTGGGACTGGGGAGTTGAATATCGCAGACGAGTACGTGCGGACAAGTGGCTGAAGGCTTGGCGCCGCGACATCCTCCCAGCAGATGTCGACCCACACAATGACCCAGGATGGTACGCCGAAAGCATGTCGACGCTCATGGCAGTGCTGGATACGCTGATGACCCTCCGTCCCTTTCCTGCGGAGCCGCCAATTGCGCTGACAGTGATGGCTCCTGCAGTATCGAAGGGCAATGCCAGGTCGGGGAGCGAGTGGAGGGAGCGCGTGACAAGTGCACCTCCGTTGCCGCCGCTGCTCATCGTGCTCGCAAGTGGCATTTCGGTGATGTCGCCGTCGCAGAGTGGCGTGCGTTTGGGGCGGACAGTGTACGGCCCGCACGCATCGCGTGCGCTGCAGGGCGACGGCTTGGAGACCGAACAAATACCGATACCAACCCCATCACTCCCACCGCACCTCATGCGGGCGTTGCTTGCCTCGCACACGATTGGCGTTCGCGGGGTGCCTCCATACGCGCCACATATGTGGGACGTGGAGTTTTGGGGGCGCGACCCACTTGGAGACGTGTTTCACCGGATCATTTGTATCACTGGCTTTGTGCCCATCGCACCTCCCGTTTCACCATCTACGTTTGTCTTTATGCCTGGGTCTGTTTCCGAGCGAACTCAATCTACTTGCTTGGGCGCCAAGAATGGACAAGAAGTTGAAAACGAAACGGTGGCGCAGGAAGATAGCAGAGGTTATGCGAGCTACCTAACCCCGGATGGGAAGCGCGTGGGTTCTATTCCAGAGCCATTTCCTACTCCCTCAGAGCAGCACGCAGATGCACGTATTCTTGCAAGGAGGAGGGTCTATGACATGCGATATCTCCGTGGTGATCGATTGTGGGGACCTTTTCATCCTGTCGGCAAGGAGTCTCTCAATGCACACTCTGGGAATGGATCGTTGGAGAGTTTCAAGAACGAAATGGATGGGACAGATGCCGCTTCAAGTGGTTCGACCTCAAGACGCCGCGGGACGCAACACCTAAACACACTTGCATGGGCTATGGGCATGGATGTCGAACTTGATGATATTGATTCTACATCGGATGATGATAGCGGGGACGAAGATTGGCAGGACCCAGCAGAGACAGGCCAAGAGGCTTCCTCTTCTGGCGAGACCGGGCATGGGTCAGTCACCGGTGCTCAAGACACGGAGATCGAAGAGGCTGATTCTGACTTGGAGGAACTATCGATCCTCTCTCGTATCTTTGCTCCTCGTCACGCGAATGGCTCTGAACCCATGGCCAATTCAAACTCCTCGCGTCGCAGGAATCGTCGTCCTCGTGCTCTCCGGTCCAAATCCGCCGACCCACGCAACATCAAACCGGAGCACCTCAAAGTTGATTATACGTACCTTGCAAGTGTGCGGATTGTGGTGGAAGCGAATTTGAGGGAGCTCTATGGGGGCCAGCTCGATGATGACGATGACGAGTTGGCTTCATCCGATACACGGACGGGAGGGGTGGGTATGTTTTGGGAGGATGAAGCCGAAATACTACGAGCGCGGCCTGGGTCTCTCGAACAAGGTACCAGTATTTCTATTTGCCATCGAGGTGGCGCTCAAGTCCTTCCCAGCTTCTCCCCATCCTTCATCGTCAACCACTACCACATCAGGAAAAAACTCGACAGGAGACCCATCCACATTTGAGTTCGTGGACATACTCGCTCGATTTCGAAACCTCGAGGTTGCGAGGTTAGGTGGTTCGTGCGGATACTGGTCCGCGTGGATTGCACGGCAGCGATCTGGTAGTGCTGGCCCTGTACCATCATCAAATGGATGTACGGGAATGAGGAAGTTCAATATTGTAACGGAACGAGATGAGCTCGAGAAGCCAACAGATACACCAACCCCTCTGGACAAGGGCAAGGGTAAGGAAAAGTGCGTTGATACTGTCTTCGAACCTGAACTTGGGGATTGGGAGATTGGCCCCAATGGCGGCGAATGCGAAGGCTGGGACTGGGCTGGGGTTGCAGGCATTTGGAAGTGAGTTCTTCAAACGCATTCGTCTTGCTTGTTCCATACGCGACGCGGAACTTGTGTTTCTCAGTGGGATATCACCTTATGTTGCGCTTCTCATCGACTGGTCCTCGAGTCGACTGAAGATAACTTAGTTCTCACACTATGCATTCGTGATGTGGTTTTTAATGGTGACTAACCTCTTTTTTTTGTGGCATAGACGTTGTGTTTGTTGGATGGATTACAGAGAGCTATTGTGTGAGTCAGATTTGATCACTTTCAGGTTTGGATTTGCTCATAAATTTGGTTACCTCCAGTCTTCAACGTAAGTGGCGAGGCTTCTCCTAGCAGCGGATTCTGAGCTCTTGTCCTACAGCTTGATCCAACGAAGTTCATGACTCTCAACACGCAGGAAGCATGCCGTATGATTGCCATGGAACTTTGGATTACCGGTTATACGCGCGCCCCACTGATGCCAGTGTACGATCAGAAGCACGATCCTGA
This sequence comes from Tubosaeta brunneosetosa, assembly GCA_038094275.1. NCBI lineage: Eukaryota > Fungi > Basidiomycota > Agaricomycetes > Boletales > Boletaceae > Tubosaeta > Tubosaeta brunneosetosa. The sequence continues at coordinate 7,494 of JBBPTV010001268.1, read as the reverse complement.
CGTTTCCGACTACTGTCTTGACCACAAGAACGTCCGATACTTTCGCCCACCCCCCATCATCCATTTTTCCGGGGTTTCCGTCGGATCTGACCGTGATTCGCTTGAGGATCGGCCACTCGAAGGAAGTGTCCAACTCATCGGAGGAGGTGAAGTGAGATGGCAATTGGTGAGTTCCGTTCTCATTCTGTGTTCGCGTTGTGACAGATCCCTCCATATCCCACGCCATATATATTTTCCTGACATTTGACTGTTTAGAACACGTATATACAGAAACCAAACGTTCAACGATCATCGTCGACTCCAGAGTGGTCGAGCGAGGGGGTGCAGGTTGGTGCGGTCGGGAGTGCAGTCGGCATTCTTGGCATGTGGACTGGAGCAGGCCACGAGAGGGCTGATCCATTGGGTGAGCGAATTTCGCCGACGCGTCTCTGGGGTGCTGAGCTTTGCATGGATGTAGGCCCATTCTGGATGTGGAAGGTGGCATGATTTGGTCGGCGAAAAGCCACCTGGACATCTCAAGGCTGTCCTTGTTCAAGAGATGCGGATATAGTTGCTTCCGGACTTCACGGCTTAGATCCCCACCTCAATCGATGTGGCAGCTGGGTCATAGTTGAGCAAGAGGACGTGTGCAATGTCGGGGGCCTGGCATAGTGGGTAGCCATTGGCTATTCTAGCGTAGTCCAGCGTCCATACACAACCGGGGCACACCTTCCACTCGCTCTCCAGGATGTGGTCTTAGCCTCCCCAACAGCCGTTGCCTGGGGAATTCTTGGACTCAGAACCAGCGTCAAGGACAACATTTCGAATACGCTACGGCTTAATTAGGTAGAACAGCTTTGCATGGGAGTTGGGGAGGTTATGCAAAATCAATCTTGACTGACATCAATGTCACGTCCAATTGGGCTGCCAGCGTACAGATTGTCAGTATATCGCTGACAATACAAAAGCATGACTGCAAATCCGAGCACGATGCTGGACCAAAAGTTCGCAAGTATCATGCACCGTTGGTGTCTCGACAACTTGACCCTCCAGAGCACGGGTATCGCAATCAAAACCCCGCTGTTGCGTGATCAGCTATCGCAGTGCTGGATCATGATTACTCACCTCGAGATTTAGTAGGTTAATCAAACTTTTCAACATTATACACAATGTCAACGAGGACAAGCACAACTCAGTGGGGCGACATTCGCGGAAGTACACTGAGGGGTCAAACATGGACCAATTTCGACTGTGGTGAGTGTCATAGGTGATCGTCTCCTGGGTTGCGTGAAGTCATCAAAGTCCCCTGACGTCGTGGAATCTAAGCTTTCACTATCGGGCGAGAGATAGCGGTAGATATACGTCACAACAACGAGCAGGTTGCATACGATAATTGAGCATGCGTTCTTGTGATTCGGGTTAGAAAGAGTTGTGGGAAATATCAACGGGAAATACCTGAAAATCGACACCGGCGACCAAAAGTACGGTGCTGTTCGTGACACCGCCGACCATATGGAAGACGACTGCGAATGCGAGGATGACACTTGAAGCAAAGACCGAAAGTATCATGCGCCGCTGGCATCTGGGCAGCCTGACCCTCCAAAGCACGCGCAAGGGTATCGTAACCAGAATTCCCACTGTTACGCAATCGGCTATCATGAAACAATCAGCCCTCACCAATGTCCGAGCACTGCTACATTACAAGTTTGCTTGCCTGTAAACTTGAAAATTTCGACCTCTGACTGAAATACACAGGCTGGTGGCTGGTGGTGGTGCCAACTTGGCTTGGAAGCACACCACCAAATTTTCCCAGCAATAAAGATAACCCAGAAGATGCCACAACACGCTGCGTAAGAGGTGAACCTGCGCAGTCGCGTTTCAGGGAGAATGCGTATGATAGAGAATGTGATGCTCAGATATGTTGTGCTATCGGTCGCGTACAGGTTGTGTCAGGGACCACAAAAAGCGCTGCTCGGTACAAAGAACTTACCCGACAGCGGAAACGGATGCCAAGGTATAAAACCAGAACCCAACGATACTAGATAAATTCTCTGAGATTCGCATCTATCATACTGAGTAAGTGAAGGGCTCTGCAATGTCAACGTACTTGTGAGCAAGTATGTCCATTCTCCAACCAACGCAGCAAGGCAGAACAACATTGCTATAGCTGCCCACGCATCCTCCCACCAGAAACGATGGGTTTTGAGACGAAAGCGTATCCGCCAGGTGGTGATGATAATTCCGAGGACGAGAAACGCACATCAGAACATTTACAAAAATCTTTTCAGACTCAAACGCAGCTTAAGTAAGATTATTACGCTCATCCGACAGCTCACCCAGCTCGGCGTGTGGGAAAAGCGCTGAAAAGCAGAATAAAGTAAGAAAAGATTTTTGTAAAAGTTCTGATGCGCCTATCTGGGAGACGAAGTGAGTGCAATGTCCCCGTTCCTAGTATCAAAGCATATGTCCGCTATATGCGTAAACGCTGCCAGTAGCCCGCAAGATGTGCTCGACACATGTTGCTATCCCTCGATGCAGTGAGAATTCATCTACAATTTCACCATAAAGGCTCTCAATTACTTTCGTCGTGCTTGTCATGGGTTTTTGGTTGACCCGAAACAAGTGTCACGAAGCGTTTCCAGATCAGTGGCCCCGATTTTGGTACTGAACCAGTGCAAGCACAACCATCCTTATCATATATCTTCTTTTCACCCTGACATGACGGATCTAGCATTGATTCGGCATGAAGTACAAAGTTTTACCCGAATTAATTCATTTGTAGCACTACCCTTGCATGGAACATATGGCCATTCACCAGAAGCTGGTCGGATCCCAAAATACACTCGGACTGGCATCGGGACCAGGCGGAACATAGCAAGAATCTCGTGACCCAGCATCTCAGATAGCTTGTTAAATGATGATGCAGACAAGTCATATTCCATCAAGGTAGAAGAATGGCATGGTGCCAGAAACCAGTCAGAATTAGTTTCTGGCAACGTATCTATTGTTGACACGCATCCAGATTTGTCCAAACCAACTCGGCATCGCGCCACTGCGTACTACGCATCAAATTGCAAGGCTCACCGGTGGCCGGCCAAACCTCGGACATTGTGACGTACAATCACAACCGCGGACCTTACACTGCCTACTTCAGCGCCTGAAGTCTTTGCCAAGGTGACCCGTTAGACTGGCTGCCACTCTAGGTAAGTACTAGTGCCATCCACTAATGTGATGGCAGCAAAAAAGGGTAAAATTATTCGCGATTGTTGTCAGCCGATCGCTAATAAGTTGATAGACCGAAACAATACTTATACATAACCCGAGCAACGCTTTTTCTCTAGATTCAGCCTCCCAAGTACTCTCCGTGTAATGACATCCGAGTCCGATGTCTGGTTCTATTTGAAATTTTTCGTGCTGGAGGACTATGCATGTCGTGAGGTGGCACGATTTCCTCTGCGGCAACTTATCTCACGGATTTACAGTGATGATAATCACTGTTGTTGTTTATGATTATGGTGAGTCAAGTCCCTTTCTCACTTTAGAACGGCCTTCATTTCTCCACTACAGTCCTTACATTGTCAAGAGAGGTATTTGGCCTCCTTTGTAATGTTGTGATGCGTAACAGTCCTCATAGATAGACTACGTTTGGGTGAGCAAGTGACAATTATTGTTGTGAGCCATGCATGTCTGATGGTTCACTTACATAGCACAAGTCCTGGACTTGGGTTTCTACTTTGTATATTTTGGTGTGTCAAAAGCCCTCATGAAAAGCCCTTGAGATTCACTGTATCACAAGTCTCGATATCTGGGCCTTTTTCTAGCCATGTACGTGTTTGTTCGACTCGACCTCAGCTGCATAACATAGTTCGTTTTCAATAGTAGCAGTTCACTCAGTATGTGTGGTTTGAGAGTCTTGATGTTGAATCTGCTGAGTGCCTTTCATAGATTCAACTGCCTTTGTGCTGGGTCCTCTTAAAGTGAGTTTCCCTGTTTTATGCCTGATGTAATATCGATGGCCTCATTCTGACAGACGTATGTATATGATGTGATCTATCAAAAGACCATGTTCTCATATTGGTGAGAATAGATGTAAGCATTGCAATTGATGGTCCTCTAGAATCTTAGATAGGTTCAATCTGAAAGGTATTGCACTCTATCTGGCGCCTAACTGGGTGACACCGGTATTTCTTGCTGTTTCGGAGTGTGAGTGACTCTGTCCGAAATCCACTCCCTTCAGGATGTTGAGATCAATTGTAGTGGTAATGATTCTGCGTGTCTATGCAATGTGGAGCCGATCTCGGATAATCCTTGGTGTCCTTCTGTTCGTTTATGTGCCGCAAATTGTTCTTGCTTTTGTCTCTGCAGCCATTGTTAATAATGCACCAAGTATGTTGCGGGCTTGTCGGGAGAAGCAAATAACTACAACTAATTGGTTCTTCCATCTGTTCCTCCAGCTGTGACTCTCGGTTTCCCTGGTGTGCCATATTGTGTTGTTGACTTGGATCCTGGTTCACTAGATCTGATCAACCTCTTGACTTCGATCCCGAGATCTATTGTTGGTGGCCTACTTTTAATTCTTGCTGTCTCACAAACCGTGAGGCGATCGGTTGTGATGTACAAAGCAACGAAGCAATGGCAGCCTCTCAACAAGTACATGGAGCTTTTTGTGAAGGATGGGATGCTTTTCTTTGTTTTGTATGTTTCTATTCATTCAAAGAACGATTTCACCAACTTACTTTTTGATCAGGAGCATGCTCACTTACACTGCATTTGCCCCAGGCGCCACAACTGTTAACGCTGATAGCACCTCACTTGTCTTCCTGCAAGTTTTTGGCTATTTGTATTATGGCCCTTTCATTCCCCACTTGATCATTGGTGTACGGGAGCTTTATGACAAGGAGCTTCATGGTCGTTCTCAAGGTATAGATACTGGATTTGGTGTCCTGTCACATCCAACTTCCAGTGAAAATATTGTCTTGTCCACAATTATTTTTGCCGATGCAAGCCCACCACAGGAACTGGGCCAGGAAGAGGATACGGTGGAGTGGACTGGGGGCAACGCTTAGGATCGGACTGGTGGAATAATGAATGTATATAAGTATGGAGCGGAGGGACCGGAAGTACTCTAGGCTTTAAGGGGCATCATGCCAATTCGATCGCACCGCACTGGTCCGACAGACCCTGGATTTAGCTACTGTACCAAAGTTTTGCCAGACAACACAATTTGTTGAGCAGTAGGTAGCCTTCCTCCATGAGGTTCGATCGGTAAGTACACTCCTGGATAGTACCTCGGGGTCCTCGAACATCAATATCGAGCGCAAGCGATGATCGATCGACCCACCGCCATTTGGCTCTCCCTTGAGATCAAGATCGTTATCCAATGTGGCCAAAATAATAAGATGCGCTGACACTTCGAGTCAATCGTGTTCGTATGATCGGAATGTGATATGGATTGTGATGTACTCTGGGACTCGTTGTGTATTCCACTTGAAGTTGCTGCCATCAGCGGTAATATTCGATAAATCGACAAGGAAAGCACTGGAATTTACAACACTGGCAGCTTCCACTAAAGACACTGTTTCAAAGTTGAACTTAAGCCTTCTTGTGCTGAAACATGATGGAATAACTGCACAAAATAGGTTGAGCATCAAGCTTGCCTTTTCATACCTTCTTGCACAGCAACTTCAATTCCGTTGCGCAGAGCTCCAAAGTCAATGTTTCAACCATGAGCCAAGCCAGCCATTTAATCCCACAGCAGGTATTGCCACATCCAGTGGCCAAACTTGAGCAAGCCAAGGTTGAAGAGGGTTAGTGCCATTGAGACTTCACGTGGGCAATACTTACTTGAATCCGAGACCACCTGGAAAATTAGTAGGTGGTAAAGAACATTTGTTTCAACTGAGGGATAAAGTGCGTTCCTTTTTGGCAGTGTTGCACTGCCCTCACATCAAGTATATACCAGGCCACGATGAAATCGTACGTTTTGTTATATAACTTCTTTGCGCCACTGATTGCGACCACTTGTGAGTTGTGACCGAGCTGATTTCCCTCGCCAATAAGTTGATAGACCGGAGAAACTATATAACTCATAGGTGGCACTTTTTCCCAGCTCCACTGAACTTGTGTAGAGTCGAAGCCGGCGTTGGCGACGACGGTGAATGCGAGTTCGAGGGACGGCGAGATGAGCCGCGATAAGAAAGTTGGATTAGGTAATCAAGAACGTGGCGGACCTCCGAGTCGCTCGCCGTTCGAGATGCTTGATGATCGGACGACTTAAGAGAAGAGGGCGAGTGAGAGAGAAGAGAAATCTGTTATCGTTGTTCTTCTTATTCTAGAGTACAGGGAGACGATCCTTAAATACAGGAGACGAGCTAGGTGGCTCAATGTGTGCCAAGTCAGGAAGGTATTATGCTAATGACGACATTAATGTGATATTGAAACGATGAAAGAGAAAGAGAATGAAATGAAAAACATGACGTGATTATGGTGAAGAGTGGAGTGGGAGAGTGACTGCTCGCTCGCCGAATCTTGCAGCGACGTGGCTGCGCGCTGCGCGTGAACGCCGAGCGTTCCCTACACTTGACCAGTGGATCATTCACACGCCGCATTGCACAATGATCGCTAGTAGGTTGATAGACTGGGAGACGATATAATCGTGGTCGTGTTTTGCTGTTCGACTGTCGCATCCTCGTGCATTCCCGTGTTCATGTAATGTCCTCATACAACTTGCAAACCTTGGAACTCATCGCATTGAACAATAATGGGACTAGTGAGGTTCCTCATGCTAACTCCCCGCACGAGAAGTCTCATGGATTCTGATAGTTGCAGTAATTGCTGTGGTTGTATACGATTATAGTGAGTCAAGCTTGCTTCTATAGGCTCAAGATCAATCGTCAAATCCGTATCTCAGTCCTCACCCTTCCAAGAGAAGTACGTAGTTTCTACCGAGATTCATACTTGGTTCACAATTTACACAGATAAATTATATTTGGGTAGGCAAGCGACAATTGCTGATTTAATGTTGACAATTCGCATACACAGTGCAGGCCTTGGACCTGGGTTTCCACCCTGTACATTCTCGTGCGCTAGCATCACTGAATTAGGAAGATTATGATAATATCATATAAGGTAATTATATACCCTGCAATCACTACAATCTCAATAATTATTATAACCATCAATATATTGGAATATATAGGTGAAGTGAATTGTGTAATAGCTACAGTAATTATACTCAATGTGAATTCAAGTAAAAAAGATAATATTGACACAAATCCATTAACATTATTGAGGATTAGAAGAGATTATAAAAGGTTATAATTTATATTCTTGATTCCTTTCAAAATAAAATCATAATCATACAATACATTTGAACTTATTAGTCATATCATAAATAAAATGTTATCCATAATTTTTATTAGCATAGACTAGCTACTGTCAAAGTAACTACCTATCTAGACTACCATTTAGACTACTAAACTAATAAAAAAGCGAAATAAAACACTTACAAGTAGT
>JBBPTV010001267.1:0-10618 GCA_038094275.1 Tubosaeta brunneosetosa | reverse complement strand
ATCTTGACCTCGAACTTTCATCATCCCTCTTGTGCTCTTTTCAGAGAACTTGCACCTTCCTCTAAACAAGAGGTGCTCCTCGAACCCTTGACCCCCTTTGATCTCACTGCAGTGAAAGGCAGTGTTTTCGTCGCAGAGACAAGCGACAACCTTGAACCCTTGACCCTTGAGGCTATGCTCAACTCCACCCGAGCCAAGCATAACAGCGATGGTGATGCAGGTGTGCCACTTCACTCCATTGCCTTCATTGTCAGCGCTGCAGTAGCAGGTGACTGTGGATGAGCATACAGTGGTGAGCACGTACCTACATTGGGTGGCAGTGGGGTGCGATGGTTGGTATGGCGAGTGCAGGTGAGTAGTGCAGGTGAGTAGTGCAGGTGAGACTTAGTGGAAATGCGAGTGGTGGCACGTGCAGTTGAGCTGACATGGCATAAGCTTACATAACATGTACTAAACACTTTACTCAGAAATTTTCTTCTCTCCTCACTTCACAGCTCAATCATTTGTACACTCTTCACTCACCACACCTGCACTTACCAACATCCAGGCACATGCACATTGCACACATGTACACATGTGCCCTAGTACCAGGTGAGTGCCTACTCATTTGCCACCCACACTCACCTTCATGCACCCAGCACAAAGGCACAAAAAAACCATGCAATCTTGATGCACTGAAAAAGCCTGCGCACACACCCATGTCCCAGTGTTGGTGCATCCCTACCCATGTACATCCACACTCACCCTCACCCACCCAGCACCAAGGCACAAAACCCATACACACTGCACACCCATACACCTGCGCTGATCCAGTGCCAGCACTGTACATGCATACCTGTGCCAGTTGAGCGCTAGGTGTATCCCATCCCTTTGTACCCTGCTCACCCCAAGCTCACCCATGTCTACCCAACACAGGCACACTGCACACCCACACACTTGTGCCCACCTATTGCCAGGTGTGTGCCTGCCGATATGTACTGGCACTCACTCATGTCCATCTAGCACAAAGGTGAGTGCCCATGCACCTTCATATCTAGGCACACCCCACCCATGCACATCCATGTCCACTGTGAGTGTGGTATCTGAGCATCTGCACCTGTCCTCTGTTCTATTGATCTATATTGTATTAGATATATTTGAATATATATATATATATTTTCAGAATTATTGTGCATGAATCTGAGTCAAAAGAATATAAATTGATGTTAAAATTCTGCCAATGTTCTATACATGCCAACAAAAACTTGCCATTTACATATGAATCTGACTCAAATAGACAGCCAATTTCTTCCTAATAATATGTAAATTACATGAAATTATATGTAAAATATCAAGATTTTGTGGTAAAAATAAAGGGGGGGCTAGATATGACTAGGTAAAATAGTGAATGTCAAGAATTAGATGAATTATAAGGTATTCCTTTGAAATATCAGCCTATTTCATGGAATTTGATTAAATTATCCAAAGGAGGCTTTTCCTGATGCACATGCCCACAACAATGGCAGCATGGGCAAGGACGCACAATTGTGCACCCACCACCACAGTACTGATGATGGCGAGGGTGAGGCAGCCCAACAGTGAGGTCACCATCACCACCATCCATCTGCATGCCCATGACAACAACAACTTGGGTGAGGGGGTGCAACTGCACACCTACCACCTCAATACTGACAACGGCAAGGGTGAGGTGGTGCAATGGCATGGTTGCCATCACCCCCACCCCATCCACACGCCCATGATGACAGCGGCATGGGTGAGGATGCACAATTGCACACCTACCACCATAGTACCAATGATGGCAAGGGTGAGGTGGTGCAATGGCGAGGTCGCCATCACTACTATCCATCTGCATGCCCATGACAACAATGACTTGGGTGAGGGGGTGCAACTGCGCATCTACCACCTCAATACTGACAACAGCAAGGGTGAGGTGGCACAACAGCATGGTTGCCATCACCCCCACCCCATCCACACGCCTACGATGATGGCAGCATGGGCAAGGATGCACAATGGTGCAGTCACCATCACCACCACCCTACCTACATGCCCACAATGATGACGTCATGGGCAAGGGTGTGCAATGGCACACCCACCACCTCAATACTAACGGCAGCAGGGGCCATGCAGCACAATGGCATGGTCACCACCACCACCCCATCTGCATGTCCACAATGATGACAGCATGGGTGAGGGTGCACAACGGCACACCCACCACCCAAATGCCAATGGCAACAAGAGCGAGGGTGTGTGTAATGGCACAGTTACCACCACCACCCCACCCACATGCCCATGATGACAATTGCATGGGTGAGGGCATGCAACAGCATGCCCACCACCCCAATGCCGATGGGGGCAAGGGCAGTGTGGTGCAACGGCACATCTGACCCAATAGCAATGATGAAGATGGGGTGCACTGCCCACCAGCACAAGATGGAGCAGCAGGCTGCCTACCCCTATCATGATGATGACGAGGGTGATGCAGCATGCCCACCACCATCACCCCCATGATGAAGCCAAGAGTGCAGAAGCACTTGAACCACAATGGGTATACAGAGGGCGAGGGCGTACATACAATTTCATGTAGTAGCTATAGATTGAATATGATTCAATTTGTATACAATTAGTACAGTGGGCCCCAAAAAAATTAAGCTAGTGATATTGTATTACAGATGTCGTACAGTATGCTACAGCCATCACAGGCTCCACAGTTCGAGTGTGCTGTACAGCCACACACAAGTCTGTGGCTCTGTGGTGACACTGTGACTGAGTTGCACAGGGGGGGACCTTGGTGTAACATTGTCACACCTGTGACAACCTGTGCAGCACTGCACAGGTACTTTATGATTTGCTGATGTGTCATTGTTGTAGTGATGGTGGTGGTGACAAAGGCATGCTGTTTTGCATAGCATGTAGTTGGCACCATGGTGGTGGGTGCACTGCCCTCGCCAAGTTCGCTGTTGTTGTTGTTGTTGTTAAAGTACTAAATAGAGGCAACAATGCCCAACTCAGAATGTGCCACAAGTACTGAGCACAACTATTATTCACCTAAATAGGGGCAATAATGCCCAACTAAGGTAAGGTAAATATAGGGTACTAAGAATGAAGCAGTGTCTCACCTCAGAATGTGCCACAAGTACTGAGCACAACTGAGGTGAGACAAAGAAGTTGGAAGGGTTAAATAGACGAGGATACACACTTGCTAAACTCTGGAAAGGTCCAGAATGGGATAGGCAAAACTAGGTGCGCTGCTTCAGGAGATAACAAAGGGCATAGCAGTGCATGTTCAGAGGGAGTAGAAGTGCCACCAAGTGATTGACACAAGGTATGACTATACTGTAATAGGTATAAGCAAGTCCGAAAGAGGTAGGACAAGAAATGAGCAAAAGACGACTGGAGTTGGTTTCTATGCAAACTCCAGAGATGTCCGGAGTTATACTTTGACAGTTGTAGTGGTGGTGGTGGTGACACTGGTGTGCTGTTTTGCACTGCACCCTCATTGTCAGCGCTGTGGTAGTGGATGCACTATTGCATACCCTCGCCTTTGCCATTGTCATCGCTTCAGTGGTGGTGGTGGTGGATGTCATGGTTGGCACATGCATACGATGGGCATATTATCGGCAATCACATTGAATTTTGAACAAGTCTGTTGAAGACTATGAACATCCACAAGTTACAGGTAAATATCCATGGTATCAGATCCCTCATTAGTGTCCTCCAATTCCTCGGTGACATCCTCATACTTTGTTCTTGCAAGACTGTCTGATACTGATCCCACATTGCCTGCACAATGGTATCCCATACTTGCTTCATTTGCAAGTCATCTATTGTGCTATACACAGCAGCGCTGGTCCCTAGATGACCAGATAGAAGCAGATCCTGGGGATCAATAGGAACTGAATCACCTTCCCCCCCAACCTTGTCATCAGTGTCACTAGCATCACTGTTGTAGTCACTATCATCACTATCCACATTTGTGTCATATACATGAATGAAATTGTGAAGTGCACACAGTGCAGCAGGCAATTGTGCTTGTGTTGTAAGGGAGGATTCAGTGGGGAGTAGGAGGATTTGAAAGCATCATTTGAGGACACCAAAAATATGTTCCACAACATTGTGGGCAGATGCATGGTGCAGATTGAAGAGTTCTTCATGGGTAGTAGGACTGAAATGAATGTAGTAAAACATGCAATAGAAAAAAAATGTGCATACCGTAACTTTGCATGGCCCCATTCTGCAAGGTGGTATCAAACACTACAGTATGGAACAAGTAGATCCTTTCTGAGAGGAAAGCCCACATCAGCAAGCAGAAACTTTTGATGTGGGATTTGCAGGTCTGTGCTGATGGCATTCTCAAAAATGTGGGAATCTGCAGCAGAACCCTCCCATCCAGAAAGCACATATGTAAATTTGAGGTTGAAGTCACAGACACAAAGGATATTCTGAGATAGATAGCCTTTATGGTTACAGTATTTTGAATGGAATATTGACAGAGCAGACATAGGTATATGACTATCATTGATCGCCCAGATGGCATGCTGAAAGAACAGAAAAAACTTTGGATTTTCATGGATTCTTGATGGTATATCTTCACCAGTCGGGAATACCACATATTTTGTATAGAACGGTGGGCTGGCAAGAGCCCCAAGCACCATCTTGAAGTATCTGTTAGATATGAGTGTACACACCACACATCTAATTGTTTAAGACTTACTTTGAGACCATGTTGCTTGAGTGCTGGAAACACTCACCAACATGTCTCACTGTAAGACCAGTAACTGACATGTACAGAAATATCACAACCTGTTCCTCGAGCTTTACCCTGCATGAGCTTTCATAGCCAAGCTGGCAAAATTCAGCTACAAAAGAAAGAAAGGCCTCTTTTGAGAGGCCAAGCTTGCACTTGATGCAATCAGGGTGTTCTGTGATGTGAGCTCTTGCACCCAACCATAGCCAGATAAGACAGATGTATGATATTTAATTGGGTCATGTTAGGAATGTGATGGCGAGTTGCCAGTGAGAAATTGAAGCAAGGAGAAGAGGAGAATTTGAATAAGTTCTAGTGTATGCTGGATTATTTCATGAATTACTTAATGGTGCCTCTCATCAGTGTAGCTCTGTGTCATTGAGGCCATGATTAATTTCAATCACTGACAACCTGGCTGTGTGTCAAGCTGAGGGAACTGTCACACTGCAAAACATGAACAATCTCAGCTACTCCAAAGTACCTGAATCTGTTTTGGCCCTTCTTCAACACAGCTTGCAACACAAGCACCTTGCTCTTGAGGGTGTTGAGCACCACTTTGACTTGGTCTTCAGTTGAAGGTTGTCTGTGTTGGACCAGTTTCATCAGTACCACTTCCACCACCTCATCATCCTCCTTCTGCTCATTCTCCAGTGCATCCGATTCTTCTGTATTGAAGATCATCTTCAGCAGGTTTGGAAATGGCTTCCCTTGTTATTGTCTGGACGGTGTTGCAGCTGTCAATCTGGGTTAGCTTGAATCCAAGTACCCTGCATGTACTTACTTGGTGCCTTTCCCTTGTCCACAACAACTTCCTCACTTGCCTTCTTGCCTGCCTTCCCTCGTCCCTTTGACAGATCACACTTCATCTTCTGTTTGACACACAGATTGCAGACCTGGTCTGGTAGTCCAGAGCACATCACCTACCTCTTCATGCACTGACCACACAGGGCCAGGCGTGTACTTGCGACTGGCACGATCATCATCTTCTTCACTAGAGGGGGTGCTTTTTCATCTTCTTTATTGTCATCTACTACTGGACATGCACGCTATCACTATGTTCAGTATCATGCCATCAATGATGACCTCTGTGACATACCTTGTTTCTTGTAGACTGCACCAGTCTACCTGTTCTGCTTGCCTTTGCCAGACCCATTGCTGGGGGAGTCAGCTCCTTGTGCTCACTCTTGCTCTCCTTGTCTGAACCAACTGGACTCTTGTTGGACAGCCTGTAGTATCTCAAATTGCTGGCGACCATCATGGGCAACCTTGTCTCCTTCAGCACTTCCTCCCATTTGCATTGTTCCTGGTTCTTCTACTTGGCAACCCACTTGTTGTAGAGATCGTTGCAACCTCTTAGTGCTATAAAGGTCTGAGGGTTGCTTCTTCTTTCCAGACCTTGATTGCCTGCTGCTTTGAGGCAACATCGAACCTGTTCCTAAATGAGAAGTTAGTAAAAGGTTGTCTGAGACAGCTAGTCACATACCAGCATGGACTCCCATTGTTCTACCTATGCCTCCTGATCATCCTGCAAGTCATCCTTGTTATCAGGTATGCAGTCTGCAAGATCCCAGACCTTCTCGCATGTAGCTTGAAGGTTGGTAGCAGCGATGGTTATGGGTGTTGGGTTGTTGATGTTATTTGCGTATTGAAGGAGGTTGTTGATGGTGGAAGAGTTTGTCAACATAGTGTAGAGATAAGAAGAAGAGTGGGGAAAAGTTGAAGTGGATGTGGAATGATGGATGTGTCTTAAGTGTCAAACATGTCCATTGTTCACATTTTCAAGGTCTGCACCTAACCAAGTCATGTGACTGACTGTGGACAGTCAGTGTTCAAGTACCCTGCAGATGTAGGTAGAGATGGACATGGGTAACCCAGGGGTATCCAAGGCTCAACCTGTACCTGTACCCACTTAATACCCATACCTGCCAACCCATGGGTCTCACATTTCACAGGTACCATACACGGGTCCATGGGTACTAACCCACAGTGGGTCAACCCATGGGTTTACATACTGCCCTCACCCTCACTACTGTCACTCGTGATGATGTGTTGCTGCACTGCCATTGCACGTCATTGTCAATGTGGTGGTGGGCACACTGTTGCATGCTCCCACCCTCATTGTCATTGTTGTGGTGGGTAACCCCCTTGCCACTTTGTCACAGGTGGTTGGTTGTAGTGCCCCCCACCTTCCTCATTCTCATTGCCATAGTGTGCATGGTGGTGCCATTGCACCCCCTCATTATCCATGTCATCAGGGTTGCAGTTGGCGGGCAGCCATCTAAAGTGGGGTCCCCCTGCCTTCTGGTGGTAGTAGTGGTGTCAGCGTGCCCTCACTGTCCTGGTTGCAATGGGGTATGGTTGTGCTACCCCATTGTCCCTGTTGCTATTGTGTTCATCATGGTAGTGGTGGGCATGTCATATGCCACCTCCATTGGAATGCTGTCATGCATTCCTGTGGTAGGTTGCTGTTTCACCCCCCACACTTGCCATTGGCACTGTGGTGGTGAGTGTGCCATTGTGTACCATTGCCCTTGCCATTGTTGTAGTGATGGCGGTGGCGGAAGTAGGTGTGCCATCGCATACCCTTGCCCTCATTATCGTAATGGTGGTAGCAGCAGTTGTGCCATTTGCATACCCTCACCCTCATCATCTTTGTTGCCAGCATAGTGGTGGCAGGTGTGCCATTGCGTTCCCTCAGCCTCATCATTGTCATGATGATGGTGGTGGTGGCGCAGGTATGCCATTTTATACTATCATCCTCATCATTGGCATTGTGGTGATGGGTGCACTGTGGCATACCATCGCCCTTGTCAGAGTTAGGGTGATGGCAGTGGTGGCATAGGTGGGCTGTTTGCACCATCCCCCTTGTCGTCGGCACAGTGGTGGTGGGTGCACTGTTGCACCTCCTCATCCTTGTCCTCATCATGCTGATGGGTGTAGTGGCAGCAGGTGCATTGTTTTGCACTATCACACTCATCATCAGCACTGTGGCAGTGGATGCACCATTCATTAGCAAACACAAGGGAACTGTATGGCACTGTACAGCATGCTGTAGCAGCTGTATGACTTCTGTAGTGTAGTAGCTTTTTTTTCACACAAGTTTTAGAAAACTAAAATAAATGATATTGGAATGTATCTAATACATACACCTGTACCCTATGGTCTACCCATGTCGCCCTCACCTCATGCGCCATCCTCACTGTGAGTGCATGGCAGCCTCATACCACCCTACCATATCCGTCATGCTGGTGGTGGATACCCTGTGGCATCCTCACCCTTGTTGTTGGCATTGTGGCTTGTGTGCCGTTGCCCTTCTGCACCATTGCCAATGTCATTGTGTGCAGCCACCATCTTGTGGGTGGTGGATGTGCTGCATGCCGTCATGCTGCCCTGCTCGCCATCCTAGCTGGTGGGAGCATCATTATGCTCTCCTAGCCTTGTTGTCATGTGGGTGGTGGGCATGCCATGCACCACTGCATATCCTTCCTGTCATCTTGGTTGGTGATGGGAGCACTGTTGTGCTCCCTCGCCCTCCTTGTCATCTTGAGGGTGATGAGTACACTGTGCGCCAACATGCCCCTGCCAGTCGTCATGGCTGGTGGTGGGAGTGCCCTTCCTCATTGTCTTGTGGATGGTAAGCATGCTGTGTGCTGTCACACCTCCCCTATCCATCATCCTGGTTGGTGGTGGGAGCACCATTATGCTCCCTCTCCTTGTCATCTTGTGGGTTGGTAGGTGTGCCGTTGCCATTGTACCCCCTGCCAGCTGTCTTGGTTAGTGGTGGAGGTGCCATTGCGCCCCCTCACTCTCCTCTTCGTCCTGTGGGTGGTCAGTGCACCATGCACCATTGTCCCCCCTTGCCAGTCATCTTGGTTGGTGGTGGGAGTGCCATTGTGCTCCCCTCACCTTCCCTGTCATCTTGTGAGTGGTGTGCCCACATGCCATTGCCTTCCACCCATTGTCCTGGCTGGTAGTTGGTGTGCCGTTGTGCTCCCCTCACCCTGGTTGTCTTGTGGTGGTGGGTGTGCCACATGCTGTTGCACCTCCCTACTTGTTGTCATGGTTAGTGGTGGGAGTGCTGTTGCACTCCCTTCGTGCTCCCTGTCATCTTGTGGTGGTGGGCATGCACCATGCACTGTTGTGTGCCTCCACCCATGCTGTCATCATTGTGGGCATGCAGGTGGGTGGTGGTGGTGACTGCCCATTGCACCACCCTGCCTTGTCACCGTCGGTGTAGTGGTGGTAGGTGTGCTATTGCATGCCTTCACATATGCTGTCATCATAGGCACACAGGTGGTGATGGTGATGACACAGTTGGGGGTGGTGATCACTCCACTGCACCGCTGCACCCTTGTTACCATCAGCATCATGGTGGTGGATGTGCTGTTGCATGCCCTCACCCACGCCATTATCATTATGGGTATGTGGGTGAGGTGGTAGGGGTGGTGACCATACCGCTGTGCCACTGTGCTCTTGTCACCATCAACATTGTGGTGGGTATGCTGTTGCGTGCCCTTGCCCATGCCTTCACCATCATGAGCACGTGAGGAGGGTGGTGGTGGTGGGGCACCATTGCGCACCCTTGCCATCTTCATTGTTAAGGTGAGGTGGGTCCCCCCTGCCATTCTTCTGCCATCACTCCTCATGCATCTGTAAAAATTCAAGTGTCATTTTAGCACTATATAGTACATATAGTACCTATAGACCCTGTAGACTTCCCCCCACTTTACTGTACTATGTAGATCTTAAGATTCAAGGTAGTACTCTATAGTATGCATGTGTACTCATGTTTCTACATAGTGCTATATAGACTACAAAGTTGGCACAATATCACCATTTGCTATAGTGTACTATAGCCAAATTTACTTTTTACAGATGTAGTGGTGGTGGGCATGCCATTCTGCCCCATCACCACTGTTGTCGCTGGCGTTGAGGTAGTAAGTGTGCCATTGTGCATTTTCACCCTCATCGTTGTCTATTTGGTGGCAGTGGGCTGTTGCACACCCCTCTTGTCCTTGCGGTAGGAGCCCTTGCTGTCATCATTCCCTTGCTTGCGTGTCGTCACACATGGTAGTGGTGGTGGTGAGCTGTTGCATCACCTTCATCATCGCAAGCTGTGACATGTCACCATGCCACCTTTGTCATTATGGTAGTGAGGGCATACCTGTTGTGCCTCCTCACTCTCACCACATCGTCCCTTAGCCCAAGTCATTGCATGATGGTAAGCACCTCATTACATTCTCCCTCCCTTTTCCCAGGTTGTTGATGTGGTGGTGGTGTGCCATTATGCATCCTCTGTCCCTGTCATCATGTGGTGGTGATGGTGGTGGTGGCATGTCATTGTCCTGTGCTGGTGGTGGTAGCAGTAGTGGCAGGCATGTGCATGAGTGGGTGAGTGGCAGCACCCATGCATTTATTTGGAGCATGGGTGGGATGGATAGTGGTGGCTGATGGCATGAGGGATAGAGTGTGTAGCTGGGAGGTGATGGACAGACTGGTGGGTGGGGAGAGGTCAGGTGTGGTGAGTGTATGGTAGAACAGGTTGTGTGTAAGGGAAATGGAATTTGAACATTACCAATCATGTGGTCCATTCGTACAAAAACTTCTTCAAGTCCCAACTCATTAGAAATCTATTACTACAATATATTAGGCTATCTACCCTAGTTACCCATGTAGTGCTGTTGAACTCTGTAGCACTGTCAGCCTATGCCTGTGTGATGTGATGTGACACTGTGATATGGCTGTGGCCCCGCTGTAACACTATGACACTGTGACATGCTGTGATGTCGCTGTAACACTGTGACACTATGACTCAGTTGCCATGTCACACTGTGACATGCTGTGATGTTGCTGTAAATCCTGTGACAACTGTGT
>JBBPTV010001266.1:0-10632 GCA_038094275.1 Tubosaeta brunneosetosa | reverse complement strand
TCTTATCTTGCTCTCTCATTGGACGATTACCTCCGCAGCTGTCTCTCTCACGACGGCGATGTTTCCCCTTGTTCCATAGCATTCCATAGCGTTCCATTCTCTCACGATTGGAACTGTTAAATACCTGATCACCTGTACTATAGTTCCTCACTCTGAATCTACGCAATCTAGCGTTACCATTCTTTGTCCTCAAGCGATTCTCGAGTCCTCTGAGTCCCTCGTCCTTGTTCCCACTCCTAGTCAACGTCCTTCGTCCAAAGACTTTCGAAACCTCTTGTCCCAAGTCCTTCGTCTCGAACTTACGATCCTTGTCGTACTCATTCTCTGTCCTTGAGCGATTCTCAAGACCCGTGTGCTCACCTCGTCATCGTCCTCGATCCTCTGTCTTAGGTTCGCACTTAGCTTGCTAGGAGAGACGCTGTGGTACCTCTTCGTGAGCGTCCGCCTCTCTTGGGTTAAGTCGAACGCCCTCTTGAGTACGCTTAACGTTACAAAAGATTCAGAGTCTCCTTCAGCCCCTCCTGTTACGGAGTAGGGCCTACCCCACCACCTTCCCCTGTCACAGACACCCATCGTGCCCTTGGGCAAACATTGAACGACCGATCGTCGTTGCCATCGTCACTGCCTTTCCATTGAACCCATTGGACGACCGACTGTCGTCATACTTGTCACTGCTCCCATCGCACCCATCGGACGACCGATCGTCGTCACCCTAGCCATAGTCATTGTCATAGTCACCGACCCTAGGATCTAATCACTCTAGATCAACCATCGGACGGCCGATCGCTGTCATCATCGTCTTAACCATCGCCCCCATCGTCCCAGCCACAGTCACCAAGATCTAGCGATTCTAGATTGGGAAGGATCCCCAAGCCTTCACCCCTAGCGAACTTTCGTTCACCCCTTGTCCCAGAAACCCTAGTAACATCGTCCTCCTTGAATACTCCGGTCCCTGGCATTCCCCAGCGACTCGATACCACCTCGACCACTGTCACGAGTTCCCATAGCAACCATGGACGTCACCTACGTCAAACTCAAGAAACTCTCTCCAGAAGAGCGCATCAGATGCGCTAAACTCGGTCTTTGCTTCCGCTGTCGCCAGAAAGGCCACAATGCCATCGAGTGCTCAGGCACTAAACCTTCGCCACCTCGCTCACAGAACACCTATCCCACCGAGACCATAGCCCACCTTGACCCAAAACCCTCCAAGCCCACTGGCGCTTTAAGCGCATACTACGATGAACTTCGCAAACGAGGAGTGGATGAAACCACAATCCTAGAAGTCCTGAAAACTGTATACGGGACACCCTCGACCCCCAAACCCACCTCTGCCGTCAATGCTTACCTCGATAAACTTCGTACCTCGAAGAAGGACCTTACCAAAGGCCTTCAAAGACTCAAAGCTTACGTTGAGAAACTCGAACCCCCTCGAACCTCAAACGCTCCCTGTGAACCTACCGTTGAAGAACCCTCTGATGAGGAACTTGCAATCTACGCTGTCCAAGACTTCTTGATCGGAGAAGACCCGTCGACACCCTCGCCTCCCTCCCATGTTTTCAAAGGTCTACCTAACCAACGAACCATCCGTTTACCTATCCGGTTGCAAGCTGGATCGAAAACCGTCATGACTGTCACCCTCATAGACTGTGGAGCGACTGGAAACTTCATCGACCCTAGCCTCGTCCCTGCCCTCCGTATGGGGATCAGATCCCTGCCAAAACCACTCATGGCCTACAACGTGGATGGCTCTCCGAATAAAAAGGGAGCTATCAAGCACAAGATCCGAGCTAACGCTCAACTCTCCTCCTTCGACCACCAACTCGACCTCATGGTTGTCGCCCTCGGCAAGCGACAGATCATCTTAGGTATGCCCTGGCTAAAACAATGGAACCCTACCATCGATTGGATTCATGGTACAGTAAGTATTGACAAGGAAACTCCATTCCGGGACGCTGTGGTACCTCTTCGTGAGAGTCCGCCCCGGAATGAGATCAATAAGGTAACCCTTTCGACCCAACTGGCCCAACAAACGGCCAAACAAGAACATGAAATCCCATCCTGGTGCCAAGACTTCGAAGACATGTTCTCTGAGAAAACCTTCGCCACTCTGCCTCCCCACCGACCCTTTGATCACACCATTGAACTGAAACCCACGTTCGTCCCGAAAATTGCCAAAGTCTACTCGTTAAACCCCGCTGAGAAAGAGGCATGTCGTCTCTTTGTCGAAGAACATTTGAAAACCGGTCGCATTGTCCCGTCCAAGTCCCCACAAGCATCTCCTTTCTTCTTCATTCCCAAGAAAGATGGTTCTCTTCACCCCTGCCAAGATTATCGATACCTCAACTCGTTCACCATCCGAAACACATATCCCCTTCCCCTCATCTCTGATCTCATTGATGACATGAAGGACTCGACCATATTCACCAAGTTCGACATACGCTGGGGATACAATAACATTCGGATTCGCGAGGAGGACCAATGGAAAGCGGCATTCATCACCCCACTCGGACTTTTCGAACCCACAGTAATGTTCTTCGGCTTCAACAACGCCCCACCCACATTCCAAGCCTTCATGAACCATATCTTTGCAGATATGCTTGCGGAGCGCTGGTTGAAAATCTACATGGACGACCTAGGCATTCACACGAAAGACGACATTGAACTCCACCACGATCGAACATGTCGAGTCTTACAACGACTCAGAAAACACGGCCTTTCACTCAAGATTTCCAAGTGCTCCTTTGACACCCCCAGATGGAATACCTTGGCATGATCATCGGTCAAGGATGCCTTGAGATGGACCCTGTCAAACTCGCCACCATCAAGGACTGGAAACCCCCCACATCCGTAAAAGGAATTTGCAGTTTCCTCGGTTTCACCAACTTCTATCGGAAGTTCATCCCTAACTTCTCTAACATTGTCGCTCCCCTCGTCTTACTCACTTGCAAAAATGAACCATGGCTATGGACTTCCCTCCAAGAAACTGCTTTCCGAACACTCATTGACCAATTCTGCTCCACTCCAGTCCTCGCTCTCCCCGACACATCTTGTCCCTTCTCCATCATGACCGATGCCTCCCTCATTGCCTCTGGAGCTGTCCTCCTCCTGGCCGACGTCAACGGTGACCTCCATCCCTGCACCTACTTTTCCAAGACCTTCTCCCCTGCTGAACGAAACTACGACATCTATGACCAAGAACTCCTAGCTGTCATCCTCACCCTCGAAGAATGGAGACAATATCTCCTTGGAACTTCGCACCCTGTCACAATTATCACGGATCACAAGAACCTCTCCTTCGTCAAAGACCCTCGAAAACTCTCCCATCATCAAGCCCGCTGGTCCCTCTTCCTTCTCGGCTTTGACCTCATCTGGAAAGTAACCCCTGGAACCCAAATGGGCCCGGCTGATGCCCTTTCCCAAAAAGACTCCATTGACACTTCTGCTGATAACACCGACGCATCTATCCTCCCAGACCCAGTTATAATCAATGCCCTCGACCTTGCACTCCTCGATCACATCCGGTCCTTGTCCTCGTCCGACCCACTTGTCCTTCGTGCGATCAAAGCCATGGAAGACGCCACACCATTGTTCCCTCGTTCCTCGCTCCAAGATTGGTCATTTGATAATGGCCACCTCTTTTACAAAGGTCGTCTATATGTCCCACCATCATCTTGCTCCGCACTCCTCCACAGCATTCACTCGTCTCCCACCGCTGGACATGCCGGTCAATTCCGCACAAAAGCCATCCTAGAACGCGACTTCTGGTGGCCCAGACTTGGTACTTTTGTTAAAAACTTTGTCGCTGGCTGTGCTATATGTCAGCAATCCAAGGTCAACACTCATCCCACTGCCACTCCGTTGAACCCAATCCAATCCACATCATCCTTGCCATTTCGACAAATCTCCATCGATCTTATCACAGATCTCCCATTGTCCTCAGATTTCGATTCTATTATGGTCATGGTCGACCATGGCCTTACGAAGGGGGTAATTTTCATCCCATGTAACAAAACCATTGACGCCGCAGGGGTCACAAAACTTTTCTTTGACAATGTATTCAAACGCTTTGGCCTTTACAATTCCATCATCTCAGATCGCGGCCCACAATTCGCCTCCGCATTTGCCTTAGAACTCGCCCACCTCCTCAAATACGACATTCGACTCTCCACTGCATATCACCCCCAGACCGATGGCCAAACCGAACGTACAAACCAAGAACTTGAGACCTACCTCCGTATCTTCTGTGCCAACAATCCCCATTCCTGGTCGGAATTCCTCACTACCGCCAAATTCCATCACAACTCCGTCCCCCATAGCTCCACTAAGTCATCTCCGTTCTCTCTCCTCCGTGGATACGAACCCCGATCATTCCCTACCCTGGGGAAAACATTCATTCCTGCTTTGTCTGATAGATTGATCGCCCTGTCCAAGGCACGAGAAGAAGCCCTCGCAGCACATGACTCCGCCCGCATGGCAATGACTCGCCACTCCACCCGCACATTCTCCCCCTGGAAAGTTGGAGACAAAGTATGGCTAGAAGACATGAATCTTCACATCCCATATCCCTCCAGAAAACTCGCTCCCAAACGCCATGGACCCTTCAAGATCTCCCAGGTCATTTCTCCCCTTGTCTACCATCTTAGATTACCTCCCTCCTGGAAAATCCACGACACGTTCCATGCCTCCCTTCTATCCCCATTCAAACAAACCGAAGCACATGGTCCCTCCTTCTCTGAACCGCCTCCAGAAGTAATAGATGACGAAGAAGAATTTGAAGTGGAGGCTATCCTATCGCACAAAGGCCGCCCTGGTAACTATCAGTACCTGACCACATGGAAAGGGTACTCTCGGTCCGAAGCCACCTGGGAACCCGAAGAAAATCTCTGCCACGCTCCCAGGATCCTTTCCACATATAAACGCTCCGTCTCCCTGAAATAACTTGCCTTTCCCCTTCGCCCATCCCACTCACTCGCACTCGGCCTGAATCAACGAAAACCATAGCGTGCTGCCGTGCGCCGCTACCTAGTAATTGATCCTCTGGCAACGTGTTCGTCATCCTGCTTTTTTCCTTGTTTCCTCTTCTCCAGTGGTCTCATTGTTCACTTGATTATCTTTCCTTTCAAAACTAAACAAAGTCAGCTTCGCACATTTAGCTTTATTGCCTCCTATGTCTATTACTCTTCGATCTCGCTCATCTACCACTTTGGACCCATCGCCTTTACGCTCTTATCCTGTGCAACCTTCTTTAATTCCGCCTCATGTCTTGCCTATTCTCTATTCGGCTATTCTCTCTGATCCCGCTCTTCGGCGAATCATCCAAGAGGACCCTTTGTATTGAAATGATGACACTTTGCGTCATCTCATTGGATTGTTTCACACTGTGGTGCGCATTCAAAATCTTCACTTTCACTCCGCTCCACAAAACCTGCCCTCTTCTTTTGGAGTTCCCCTTCGTGTTGCTATTGGGCAGTTGTCTGAATGGGTCCTTGACCTATTAGTACTAAACCGTTTCGCCAATCTCATACCTAGACTTCCTGTTCAAATCATACTTCCTGTATTTCGTCCTATATTCTCCTCCTTGACCACACAGGAACGAGACTTTTACCTCGAAAATGTTACCTCTCGTCCAGATGGTGGTCAATCTACTCGATCACCCATTGAAGAATCTCCTCTTCCCATTCCAGCTCCTCCTTCTCCCACTAAGTCGTCTTCTCTCACCCTGATCGACCGTATATCCTCTCCACCTCCATCCTCTTCATCGTCAAACTCTGACACCATCTACATCGGGCCAATATACTGGGATGTTCCTCCCCCACCTCCCGAATCCTCTCTAAGTCCCTCTACTTTGACGATGATAACTGATGCCTTGGATGGCACCACTGTCGCTGATGGCTCTACCATTGTTGACCATGAAGCCCAAACGCGAGTTCGTGCTCTCTACCGACGTCTCACCGATGGACGAACGGTACTCGACTCCCCCACTCAAATACTAGAATCTTGGTTTTATCGCCGGGAAGCTACCCCATCCACCGTATGTTTCTACTGTCATCGTACGGGTCATTATCGAGTTGATTGCCCTCAATTCCATTGCCCTCGCTGCCACACTCCTGCTCCTGGTCATCTTGCCATCCATTGTCTTCACTCGTTCTGTGACTTCTGTAGTCACTGGGGTCACGGTCCACGACTCTGTCCTAACCGACTCTGCGCCCTCTGCATGGAACCTGGTCACATCGCTGATGACTGTCCGTATGCTGCGCACATGTCCAGACTCTTTTCTGAGGAAGTTGCTGGTGTCTATGAAGAACAAAATTGAGTTGGTACTTCAATTGTACGAAGGGGGTAATGTTACAATTTTTCTTCTCTTTCTCTCATCTCGTTCCTTCTTGTTTCCCTCGCTCATCTCGTTAACTTTTATCTCCATCGTTCGCATCATCTCACTTCTGTAAATCCTTTTGATTGGACGATTAACTCTGCAGCCGTTTCTCTCACAACAGTGATGTGTTCCCTTGTTCCATCATATTCCATAGCATTCCATTTTCTCACGATAGGAATGCTTATATACTGCTCACCCTGTACTTTTATCCTTTACACTGATTCTACACAATACAACATAGCAATCTCCTGTCCTCAAGCGATTCTCGAGTCCTCTGAGTTCCCTTCGTCGCTGTCAACACTTGTCAACGAACTTTGTCCTCAATCTACGATTCCCCATCGTATCTTTCGTCCTCAATCCCAGACACCGTTCTCAGTCCTCATCCTCGAACTACAACCTTCGTTGTAATCCTCGTTCTCATCCTTATCCACTGGTTCGCACTTAGCTTGCTAGGAGAGACGCTGTGGTACCTCTTCGTGAGCGTCCACCTCTCTTGAGTTAAGTCGAACATCCCTCGTGGTACATTTAATGTTACAGGGTCCAATGATGGAAATCATGGCCAACAGGGTTCCCAAGTGCCCTTAAACTACCTCAGAGGTTTCACCCCTGGTAATGACTGATACATGGACCACATGCTCCAAAAATATGCATGGCATATCTGGGAGCAAGTGGAATATGACTTGGGTCTGGTGGGATCCAAAGTAAAGGCAATGAATCTGCCTAAATCTAGCAAATATGAAGGTCAAGATGACCTCAAGAAATTCAATGAGTGGTTGAACCAACTACTCAAAATTTCAGGACCTTTAAGGTCACTGGAAGAGATCATGACAAAGATCAAATCCTGTATATAGGACTCTACTTGGAAGGCATGTCCTTCTAATGGTTCAATCAAGAGATTGATTCTCCTGATTGAAGGATCAGACACTGGATGTTTGAAAACATCATTTGTGGTCTGTTTCAGTGGTTAATTCATGAAGTGTCCACTCAGACTGCAGCTGATAAGTATTTCAAGAAAGGAAACATGATTTATCATAGGAAAATACAATTCATGTTACCATGTAAAGGTAAACCACAGTTACCAGAAAAAGGATCATAGGAAGACCCCTGTAGACCCTAAGAAGTCTACAGAAAAATTCCTGGCAGGTATAATCTGCTATCAGTACAGCAAGAAGGGCCACATGGCCAACAAGTGTTCCTTGCCATGGTCTGACACAAAGCAGGGAGGTCTGACCAGGCCTCACCTATTTGCTGTAGACATACAGGAAGATGAGAGTCCTTCTGAAGAATATATCACTGTGGATGAGAATCTATAGGAAGAAACAGACAAACAGGAACTCAATGAAGTCCCTAACAAAGATGATAACATCTTTAATAGCTATGAAGAAATCTCTGTAGCTATGAAGAAATCTCTGAGTCTGGGGATGATAGCAAGCCAGTCACATACTTGGGAACTATGTGACAGAGAGAGAGAGAGAGATCTAAAGAAAATTCAAAAAGCACTGAGTACAGTACTCCAGTATAAATGTTGAGGCAGAGGATACAAATCTTGATATCTCTTCAGACCACCCTTCACCCTAGGAGTCCAATAATAAGAACTGGGGGTGGTCATGCCTTTATGGGGCAATTCACAACAGGGGCTGCCTAAGTGGCCTCAGACATATATATCATGTCACAGAGGGACTCTTGGAGTAGAATCCCTCACTCAATGGAGCATTGGACGAACCTAGGAAGTATGCTCAACAGCAGTAGTGCCATGGATTCAACTAAGGAAATCAAAATTCCTTTCATGCAGATAATGAGTCTGACCAAATGGAGATAGCACTACAACAGCTAGCTCTTCATGCATTGGAAATGGAGAAGTTGTGTTGCAATGCTTTCCTTTAGATCATAATGTCACAAATGCAACTCCATGATGCTGGGTTTGATAACCCCAACATCCAGACTAATCTGAAGAGTGCTACTCATGACCTAAGATAGTTTAAGGAGGTCACCACTTGATTGACATCTTCTTTTAGGAAGTACAGATCCTCATACCCTGGGGGGCAGTCTGGATAGACAAGGATGGCTAAATAGAATATTGGTCATCCCCAAGTGAGGTTAGGAACACCTTCTTGCATATAATTGTAGAACCCAACATGGGTCCTGCAGCTAATGATTTTGAAGATGGCACTGGACCATCTTCAGACAGTGAAGAGCATTCACTGGTTCAAGTATGTATATACTACAGGGGAATGCATCCCCTAGTGAGGTACAGTAATGCACCAGAGACTGGGCAGCAGTTTATATACTATGCACTCCAGTCACTGGCACAACACATGCATGTCATCATTGGTGCCTGGTATGATCTGCTTGAATATGCTGCTCAACTGTTCAATCTCATTAGAGACCAAGTGTATCACAATGATGAGCTGAACATGCTTGTTGTTGATATATATATTGACCCAAATCAGGGGTCCACTGGAGAGACCCCTTAGACAGGTCTGCACAGGAGATGATTACATCTCTGTAGACATCCTATAGGGTCACATATGGGTCTGGAACAATGAGACAATAGAGTACCAGCCCCATGTGGACATAGTCCAAAATGCTTCCTCCAGAACTGAGGAAGGCAATATCAACATATTAATGGATGATATGGGGGCTATGCTCCCAGCAATCTCTAATGGGAACAGAGAAGGAACTTCCTAAGATATCACTAGAGACAAGAATGGGAGGGATTCTCCTAGCACTTGTCATTGGATGTGGTCCAACCAATACAGAGCCACCCAGATGGATAACTCCTGTCTGGAGTGTTGGAGATGTGTAAAACATGTCACAGAAGCATCTATCAAGGGAAATCCCTCCTGGCAATGGCATACCAATCACAAATGACCCATCACAAATATGATCATGGTTGGGACCAGAGCAAACATGCCCAAATGGATGGGCATGGGTTGAACGTAGATCAAACCCAAAGTGTACTTTGCACTTTGGTGGATGCAGTCCATGAATTGCTCAACAGAAGGCATCATTTTATGAATAACCTTGGCAAAACCACAGAATGGATTTGTATGTTGTAGGGTTGTAATGACCCACTGCCATTCATTGATTGCCTCTGTGGTATGATGGAATGTTGGGCATTGGACCAACATAACACATAATTCAGGAATTTTAGGGTGTACAACAATAACATTGTTGTTGACATCCTGTATGGATCCATGGTGATCCATATGGAGGAAGAGGGCTGAGGTCATGCCCAGCTTCCTCTCAGTCATATTCAAATCCACCTGGCAGCAATCAAGACATCCATAATTTCTTCACATGAATTCTGGTATGCAAGATTTGGGGACTTGTCCCCATGTTCCTGCTGTACTGTGATCATGTGCAACAATTGAATCTGTGATCAATGGCTGTAAGGCATATAATATCAATACTGGTATACCAGTAATTTTGTGAGCCCTGCTTTTGTGAGAGTCATGAAGATGAGTGTGCAGCCATTGGAACAACAGCTTACACTGCAACTAGGCTGTATTGGGAGTTGATCATGGATCTCCTATGGTGGGATAAACCTACTATTGATCAGAAGATACCAATCAGAAGTGTACTTTGATGTAGTGAATATCAGTTGCTACAATTGTATACTTGGTATACTGTTCTTGTATGAACACCACACACAAATGGACTTTGATGCTCAGTTCCTAGTAATTGGATGTGAGCATGTGTCCTTCCTTAGTGAGCAAGAGCTCACTATAGAGGAAAAAATATGCCCTACCTTGCAGGTCTACTCAGAGACTGGGTCCCACTCTATGGCCCAAACATCCCAAGCATCCAATACTTTGCAGGCCTTGCAATATCCAGAGGTATTACCCATGGTAAGTATATTAATTTGAGTGCTTATTGCTGACTAGGATCAATTCTTTTACAGATATGGTATTTAGTCTCACTCAGAGACTAGGTCTTATTATATAGCTCAAGGATCTCAAGGGTCTAATACCTTACAGGTCTTACAATATTCAATGGTATTACCCATAGGAAGTAGATTAAATTGGGTGTTCATTGCTGGCCAGGATCAACTTTTCTTGTAGAGAGAAAGTATTCACTCTGACTTAGAGACTGGATCCTACAATGTAGCCCAAAGATTCCAAGAATCCAATACTTGGCAACCTTTTGGATATTCAGACACATTACCCATGGTATGTACATTAAATTGAGTATTCACTGCTAACCAAGATTACTTTTTCTAGCCAAGGCCAGCTGTTTCCCAAATCCAGTCCACTAAT